>CM077150.1:4712172-4945075 GCA_039583875.1 Platanthera guangdongensis | reverse complement strand
ATATATATATATTATATCTATATATATGTATTTATATATCATACATAAAATATTGGTCAAAATTACAAAACTGTCAAAGTGACGTAATAAAAAAATGCAACACTCTATGTCACTAGAGGTCTGGTAGGGTGCGTCGTCCGGACTTTTGCGACGACCTGATCTGGGTTGGTCTCCACCACAATCTTATGCAAGTAATAGGAGTCCGGAGAGTTGCTGTGTTATTGATTTCAAGCATGGACATGGTTTCGGCCGGTTGTTGACATGCTGATTAGGAACGAGCGGTAGTCGGTTCACAGGGTAACTGGAATTGGTATGCTGTAAGACCTCGACACAGTAATTGGAGAGGAAAAACTAGTAATCTGGCTGCAGATTGGAGTACAGGGGGACTGCACAGGGTTAATTTGAACCTTGATGGGTTTTTTAGGAACTAGGAAATGGAAGGAGTTGGGTGTTTGGGCTATAATTCGATTGGAATGTTTTCTGAAGGGGTAATTGGCAGTTATGGCTTGAGGGAGTGGCATGGCTCTGGCGGGCGTATGAAATGTGATGGTTATGGGTAATCACAACTCACAAGAATGAGTGACTGCATATTTCTTAGCTATGGGTAGTTACAAATATGAGTTATTGGATATTAAGTGGTTTTGGGTGGTTATGTGGGGGAAGAGTGGTGGTGGGGGAACTGATATATGGCTGGCCGGCGGGAAAGGTGGAAGTTACTGGCAGTTGAATATGGTGGTAGTTGGCAAAATGAAGGGAGGTGGACATCTAGGCATAGAAAGATTCTACCCAAATTCTGCAATCCTGAAAATCAGCCAATAAACCTTTATTTATAGATTTAGAACCCACTATGGATGCAAGGATCGTCCGGAATATAAAATCACTAATTTTACATGAACTGAAAATACAATAAATAAAAATACATAATATGTTGACATTGCTCTGAACGATACTACTGCTTGGATCATCTATCTGGTGATCCTATTTCCGCCTCCTACGTATGTAGACTCATGAAGGCTTCAGGAAATGTCGGCACGCCCTCGATCCTTGATCCTATCATTCACTTTGCACGAACTTGGTTTAGCACTAGGTTTTATTCAGGAGTAACGTAGTTGATATATTGTCTTGAACTCTTTCTCCAATTAATAGGTTAATTAATGTTACATAAAATACAGGTGCACAGAAATCATATATGTTTTGAATTTTGACATTGTGGTCTTTTTAATCCAACTGAATTAACAATTTTATAGCCTCCTTGATCCATAACCATTATCTTCAACAAAATTGTTTGATTGTCAGAAAAGGAGGTAAAGTCAAAAGAGTTCATCTATGTTGTTCCATTGTTATCAGAAATGATAGGATTTTGAATTTTCATTACATTGTTAGATTCAAGAACTTTATAGGGACATGCATCTGAACTGCTTTCCAGGTGACTGTGTTTAAACTGCATCCAAAGAGGTTGTCTGCTCTTAATTGCAGATTGTTTGGCATTAAAGTTGGTGATTTTTGGTAAGTACTGTTGCCACTCATTAAATAAACACCATAATTGGAGTCACCGCTACTTGTCAATATGACTCACTAATTGTTTAATCCAGTTATGTGAGGGAAGGGCTTCTTCTTGGTCATCTACTAGGTAATAGGTTCACAATTTCTTTGAGGTACTACAATTTCTTTGTGACATAAATTGTTAAATAAGCTTTTGATTTCCTTTCAAAGTTTTTTTTTTTTTTGTAAATGCTTCTACTTCTACTTTCTTGTTGTAGAGATGTTTCTGCAAATTCAGCAGACATTATCCAAGCTGCAGCTGATGGCTTAGGAAGGAGTGGGTTTATCAATTATTATGGATTGCAGGTAGTATTTTTCTTCTAGTATGACAAATATTTTATGTTATTTTACCCATCCTGATTATTTTTGTTCAACTTGAAATTCCTTCAGCGCTTTGGGAGCGGTTCGGTGCCAACACATCTAATTGGAGCTGCACTCCTTCGTGGAGAGTGGAAGACTGCTGTGGATTTGATACTTGATCCAAGGGACAGGGATATCCTTGTTACATGTTTATAGTCCATTCTTCATGAGTAAAGTATTAATGTCGTTATTTTAAATGAATGTGATTTTCTGCTTTAAAGTTTGTTCTCCATGATTGAATGTTGTTTGAACAAAGATCTGACATTAAAGAGGCACGTGAAAAGTATAAGAAATCGGGTGATGCTGACTTGTTTTTAAGACAGTTACCCCGCCATTTGGTTGCTGAAAGGGCTATAGTAAGTTGTTTCCAGTGCATTGTTGTGTTACTTATTAACATGTTTTATCAAATTTTCCCTATGTGCATGAGTTTCTCATATTACAAATATTGTTCTTTTGGGGCTCAAATTGTCTTAATTATGACTTTATATATATTATATTTATATTATATGTATTTGTGAACATATTCTTATCTGTATAACTTATTTGTTTTTTTAATTTTATCATCTAGAATTTCCATTATTAGTATTTCATCTAAATGCTATTCCAGTTGATTGATTGCTTTTCCTACTCAATTCATTGATGTTACTACCTTTCTTTTCCTTCCTCGACATTAATAGAGGAGTTTAATATCAGGGTTGCCATTTTTTTTAAAATTTATCAGAGGTTACCTTGCTATCCTGCCCCATCATCTCGAACTTACATTTTTAATTTTTTTTGGAAACTTGAAACCTTGAAGTATATTATGGTTAAACTGTTCATTAATATTATAGAGGAGATAGTTTGGACTTTGGAGAGAAATCAGAAGTACGCCGTTGAGGCACATGAGCATGCTGTCGATATTTTAGTCTGTTGATGAAGAGTCAATTCTCTTAATCCGGGCCGGTTTGCAATATTTCGCAGTCAGGCACCCAATCTTTTCTCTTAATCCGTGCCGTTGATCACTCCAAGGAGGATTTTCATTTTTTTATCGCAAATTGCCTCGCTTTTATGCACAAACACCACAAAATTGCTTCTGCACATGGCTTGTATTTTTTTGTAACTCTTTTTCGCTCGTAAATCTGACATCACCAATTGGTAATTGATGTAGCCTAAATTTGAAAGAGCAAAATTAAACTCACATCTAATGATGCCAACTTTCCTGATGGGTGCTCAAAAGTTGGTCGAAAACTCTTAGAGTTTGGTAATGTAATTAATTAATTAGCAAGAAACTAAATCAATCGTGTTTGTCATCCAGCAGCAGCGTGGGAGCATGATAATAAGCAAGCGAGGTAAATGTAGTAAAATGTAAAAAAAAATGTCAACTACACTGGGATGATTTGCAAGCAAGCACTAATTTTGCATAAAAACGTTGTAATGGAGAGTGAGCAAGAGATTATCTTGTATGAGATCTTCCGGTCACGCCCAACATGAGGTTAAGACCAATCTGATGAAGTCGATGGTATTAAGGATTCGGGCTCTGGCTGAGTAGGAATCTGATGGAATGGCTCGGGAGGATCTCTTTAGGGGGAATATTGCTCGGGCAAACTACCAGGGAAGGTGCATAGTGGATGGGCTGATGTGGTTGTCCGGTAGGGGAGCTGGGGAGGTCTCGAGCGTGGTAGGCTGTTTATGGAGGGGAATGGAGAGGCAAGGTTTGTTGAGTGGGTAGCATGGAGTAGCTGAGTACCTATTTGAGGAGATGAAATGTTGTCGGATCTGAAGATTTCAGTTGCATTGGTGAAGAAGATGAACATGGATATTTCGTGTTTTTGCTGGAGAATCGCTAGAAGGCTCAAACTTACTGGAAGAGAGCTGGGAATGGCTCGCTGGTCGTCGATCGTCCATTGGAGGGTTTGACGAAGCCGATCGGGTGTCAGACAGGGAGGATTGTCAGATTTTGTCGCAGAGCTGGCACGCCTCTTTGGAACAGAGAGAGGATCTCGTTATAGGATGTCCAATGCCTCTGTTTGTGGGTCTAGGGGGATGTCCAAAGGGGGAGCTTCAAAAGGTGACATTACTCCACTTACGCACTTCTTGTAACTTGCAAAAATTCCTTGAATGTCTCATTCTTGTAGATTTAAAACTGAAATAAATTTTAGAAAATGAAATTGATTATTTATATGTTTTATTTTGCTTGCTTGCATATAACCCATACCTGCATTGACAAACCGATTTATTTAAGGACATATTGACTGGTCGGGTCAATAAGCCTAAACCAAAATGCAACATACGTGGAAACGCCGAACAACCAAGCACAAATGAAACCATGCGACAATAAAATACAACAGAGAACACATTTGCGGAAAATAAATGCCGGTCATAATGATCCTTCTCCATAAAAAATGATCTCCATCTCCTGACAATATTCAATCCCCAGTCTTGTGGATGGAGAAGCTAAGGAGCACATCATTCGTTCCAACTCTTTAATGATCGATGTTGAGATTGTTTGGCAGGACTGATAATCACGCGAATTTAGAGGAATTACTCATGGATGATATGATCGAGAATCAATGAGAACATAAAGAGTTGTTGGAAAAGATAATGTTTGATCTCGTCATCATTGATGCTCAATGCCATGCTACACAAGTCACAAACTATGTGACCTTTAATATGATTCACACATGAATTGATGGATTGGCATGCCCGACAGCAGTCGCAGATGCATGTGACCTACAAACTTGGAAGCATGTGCGTCTAGCATGACACATTGCAAGTTGTGCTCATGGAGGACTGCAGGGACGCACCACATATTGATAATAGCATCTAAACTACTAATTCATATTTAAAACTCATAGAAGATGCGAGCAACCTTTGTGGCAATAATGTATCATGCTATGTGAAGTTGGAGTTTCCTCTTTTTGACAAAAAGGAGGACCCTTGTGATGATTAATCTGGCGCAAACAATTCTTCATCAACCAAAGGACACCATTTGAGTGGATCAATTTAACATCCCGTTATCTTGTGGGCATTGCACAATTGTGGTTTCTTCAATTACAAAAAGAGCACCCTGACCTAGATTTCAAACAATTCTGAAACATGATATTTATCCTCCCCCTATGAAGCAAGACACTGGGTGAATTGATCACATTTAATCAAATAAGATCAATTGAGAAATATTTAGATAAATTTTGAAGTCTTTTAGCTTATGCAAATTCCTCCTAGGCGCCTACATAGAGCAACAAGTGCCGATATTCACTATAGAATTTCATAAACGACACTGGATGGAAGCGGAGTTCGAAAAAACTGCATGACTTATTCACCATGAGCCTAACACATCTATGACAAATGTCTATAGATGGATAGGTACACCGTACACCCCATCTAAAAGATCATTGCCAAATGATAAAGGAGGACCGCCATTGCAAGGTAACAATTTCTACATCGTATGTGAAAGCATGATTAGGATTTGACTTTATTTACTATCTTCAAGCGATTGCACTAGCGAAGATAGATGGTAGGGGAGCATGCGGACTAATCTTCAATTGTGATGAATCTTACACTTCCAAACCACTAAAAGGGCATCCCGGTGCACAAAGCATTCCTGCACAACGAGTGTCCATGGAAAGGTCCCACCACAAGGGTGAAATGTTGGCGAACCTTTACCCTACATTTTTCAAGAGGCAAACATTACACTTCCAAACCACTATGTTAAGAAGTTTTTTTACTTGAAATTATAGATAGTGGAGACAAGGAATATGTCGATCTTGATGAAGCTTGACTATAAGATTGTGGAGAGATGTTATGATCATATTGGAGACAACAAGCATTGGTATTAGAGCCAGACCATAAGATTTTGTCTTCTTTAGGCCCATGGTCCATAAGATTTTGTATCAAAAGGTGACTCACGACGAGAATGTGCGGCTTTACTTTTTTTCCACCAGGATCTCCTTTACTTCATTGATGTGGGGCTGCAATCAATTCCCAATTGTGATGGACTTTTTCACTACTCGTGATTATCACCCATTACAAAATTGGAATTAGAGCCAGATTTCCTATAGTATGGTATATGTTTTGGGGATGATCTTTGTGCAAGATCATTGTCTTGTAACATCCTAGATCTAATGAGGGGTATCTAATGAGGGTGGGGAGTGCTTCAAGGGCAGTGAAGGCTAGTCGAAGTAGATCTAGTAGGATTCTCGGTGAAAGGAGGTGCATGATCTCACATCATGAGCGGGAGGTGAGGTAGGTCAGACAAAATTGATACGATCTCAGAGAGGAATACAACGAGGGTAAGGGCCAACGAAGGTGAAGAAGAAGAGGGGGATCAAGGTTGAGAGGGAAACCTTATGGAGCATCCATAATTTTCATTCATCCAAGAATAATCAAAAGGAGCACAACTCCATCCCTTATACGCGTGGGGTGAGAATAGCAAGTGCGTGTAAAATAAATGCGTACACAACATAATATGAAATAACAGAGTGCAAATAAATAAAATAGTCACGGCGGCGTCACGTCTTCGGTCTCTCCTCCTCCAGACGGACCTATGTCGTCTTTCTCTACGTGTAGACCACTAGACCCACCACGACATCTCGTCGTTGTGCAAGTCTGTAACAATCTCCAACTAGGTTCATAACTTAATCTTACCCATGAACATTTGACTTTCATTACTTCTTTATCCTCAATTGCTATTCCTTAGAATTGGCAGGATGCATTGAGGATATCTGAATGGAAAATGCCACGATGATGGAAATATTTGCTCCTGTTAAGAGTCGTACTTGAGAAATTTCCTATCTTCTACAGGGCAAGAGAGCTGTTGGGTCGATGTGGGTTTTTTGTGTGAAATAGAACCCAAATGACACGATGGAACGCTATAAAGCTTGGTTGGTTGCCCAAGGATATACTCGAACTAAATGGGTAGACTATCATGAGACGTTTGCTCTAGTTGCGAATATGGATTCTAATCGAATTTTGTTATCCTGTGCAACATTTCTAGGTTGGGAGCTTCACCAACTAATCATGAAAAATGTCTTCCTTCATGGGAGTTGGAGGAAGAAGTATACATATAACTTCCTTTTGGGGTCATAAGAAAAGGACAAGGAGTGGTCTGCCACCTAAAGAGAATTTCTTGGGTTGAAACATCATTCAGTGCTTGGTTTGGAAGATACCACAAGGACATGATTTAGTTTGAGTACATGTAGGGACTGCTTGATCACACTATGTTTGTAAATTGCTACGGTTAGAATGTCTCCGTTCTCATTAAATATATGAATGACATTGTGAGTATAGGTAATGATACTATGAAAATTACTTCTCTCAAAGTTCATTTGGCCCAAGAATTTGAGGTCAAAGATCTGGGGGACTGAGATACTTTCTTGGGATTGAAGTGGTGAGATCCAATAAAGACATCTTAATTTTATAACGAAAATATGTGTTGGATCTTCTGGAGGAAACAGGGATACTGGTATGTGCTCTAGTTGATACTTCCATTGAGTCAAATGACAGATCAACAAGGATAGATATGGAGATGACCAATGGGGTTGAAGTGTCTAGGTATTAGAGATTGATTAGAAGACTGATAGACCTATCATACACACGCCCTGATGCATGCCCCCATGGTCTGACACCAAGAGGCAACTCATCATGTTCTGAGATATCTTAAGAAGTTTCGTGGTTGTGGACTATTATTCTCCAAGAATAATCATTTAAAGATTGAAGTCTTTACAAACGTTGATTGGGTAGGAAGTCAGGATGATTGAAAGTCTTCCATTGACTATTGTACCTTTGTGGGAGGCAACTTAATGACCTGGAGGAGCAAAAAGCAAAATATGGTGGCATGATGTAGTGTAAAAGAGGAATACCGGGTCATATTTGATGGCGCACTGCGACCGACACATATGTATTCCCGCAGGAGGCGGTGATCCGTTGCCAAGTCAGACGATCCGAGTCCGTGGTTGCGTTCGGATGGTCGATCCGGGTCGATTTCATATTTTACTTTTTATGTTTTGAGTTGTAATTGGTCCCCCGATCGGTCCATACAATTTGAGCGGTCCGATTCAGGTGGTTTTATTTCATTTTCAATTTGTATGCATCAGTTTTATTTTAGGGTTATAAATATAGGTGGTAGCAGCGGTTCAGAGCTATCGTGGGTTTCACATATTTGGAACTGCTGGTCACCTTCTCCAGGAGCGACTCCTGGAGCTTCCTTCACTGGTGCGACGCCGGCTTCCCGCCCCTCCCGCCTCCACTTCCTCCTCCTTTCCCTCCACCGCTAGCCAATGTAAGTTCCCTTCCTCCCCTTACAGCCTTCCCATCCCTCTCTTTGGATCCACGCCAAACCCCTTTCCTCATCCCGTCGTCCTCTCACAGTCCTAGCACCAACCTTGCCTCTTCTCTCTTCCGTCAGCCCCAACCCCACTCAAAAAACCCCACAGCTGCCCTTCCTTGTAGTTCTCTCCAAATCCCCATCCCCATTCCTTCCCATTACAACAGGAATCCTGATCGTCCACCAATCATCAACCCCCATCCCTTCTCCCTACAACCGACTCCTTATTTTCCAGCAAGCCACATTTCCCACCCTTTCCAACCACAAAAAAACCCAGTCATCCTTGAAATTATTCTAGTCCTCCCATCAGCGCGGGATTCATCCCCCACCCCCTCCTCTCCGCAACAACCTTGGTTGCCCTACATTGAATCGTCTGTTGCCTCCTGCACGCATAAGTTGTGGTTTGTAGTTTTATTCTCTTCTGTTGTTTATTTTGGCACTCAACTGTGATGGATTTCTCTATTTTGTTTGCTAGTAGTTCATTTGTCGTGCAACTTGCAGTGTCTATTCTGTGCTTGCTTTATTAACTGCGGCTTATTTGTTTTGTGAACATTACTTGTTTTATTAAATCAAAGTTTTGGCAAAGTTTGTGCGTATGCTAATTTTATGTTAATCAATTACCACTGCAATTATTAATTCGGACCTATTTTGGCATATTTCATCCTATTCATCACATATAGGATTGCATTTAGTAAATCCTCCCCGAGTCGACCTACCACTGCATCAATATCCCAAGATCTCTGTAAAGGCCTGTGGTTGACTTCTACTCTACAGGACCCGAGGAACCGTGATCCCATGCCTCTATTATTGTATTGTAACAATACGTCCTCCATCAACATTGCTTACAATTCATTTCAACATGATAGGACCAAACATATTAAGTAAACAAAATGTTTTCTGAAAAATCATCTTGACAAATGACATGTTGTTACTCCATTTATTCACTTCAAAGATCGGTCGACGAATGTGTTCACCAAATGACTTAGTTGTGATATATTTACGAATGATGTACTAGAGTTGAGAATGATAGATATCTTTCATTTAACCTGGGGGGGGGGAGTTGAATTCGCATATCAAGTCTTGCATTAGTTTACATGTTACAATGTATCGTGTTGTGTTAAATAGTATCATTCTCATAATTGTATATTTTCTTTTTATCTTATCTCAAGTATATATATGGGCAGTAATTGTAGTAATGAAATACTTTTCTCTTTTATATTCAGGACAATTGCTCATTCATTGACATGGAAAGCAAATCCGTCTTTGGATTTGCTAGATGTTTCATTACTTTGGTTAGAATAAAGTTCATCAAGAAGTAAACCCTTGTTTTTTACTTGTATATGCCACCCATATTAAGTTAGTACTCGGGATTCTTAAATTGATCCAGCTTGAACAAGGACTTCACCTATTCATTTTTTCACTGCAATTGTTCATTGTTTGACCTTGTATGTAAGAGATGCATGAACTTCTTTTTATTCATGATTGTTGATATATATATATATATATATAATGTTTCCTTTTGTTCACTTGGTTATCCAATTTTTTTCCCTCTTGCAGATCCAATGCTTGAAGAAATTCCCCGGGAACTATTTGCAGGCTTTGCAAGGAGTACCCAGGACACTTAGACTAATGTATGCAATTCTTTTGTTGATAATTAGAATCCAAGTGAAGGGGAGCCTTGGCGCACCGGTTAAGGTGTTGTTGTGTGACTTTGAGGTCACGGGTTCAAGTCCTGGAAGCAGCCTCTTGCAAAATGTAGGGCAAGGTTTGTCTACATTTCACCATTGTGGTGGGTCCCTTACTCAGACCCTCGCTGCACGGGGATGCTTTGTGCACCGGGCTGCCCTTTTTTTATTAGAATCCAAGTCTTTTCATTTTCCAAGCTAGCTTAAATGACAATATATGCACCACGTTTTTCTTTTCATTTCTTTAAAATGCACAGAATATGCATCTTTAATTTTACGTGACATCGATTTATCTCCTTTACAGAAGTGTCTTGTGTTCTTGATAATTATGACTTTTCATATGCTCTTTCCTGCTGTTATGTTTTTGGCACCCCCATTCTTGTATCTTTCAGATAATATATGTCTGCATTTTTTGTGTTTGAAGATGGTTAATGATTGCATTTTTCGTGTTGTTTGTCCTTTTGTTTGGCTTTCTTTGTGTTCAGAATTAGGATACAGTGTACTTACAGATATGTCATATGCAATTCATAGAAAGTATCCATTTGTTAGTTTATGTTGATTTTTTTTGTGATTAATGCTTTAGTCTTTCCTCAGGTATGTGCATAGTTACCAAAGTTATTTGTGGAACCATGCTGCTAGTATGAGAGTGCAGAAATATGGTATGGACAAGCTTGGCTGGAGACCTTTCTTCATCTTTCTTTACATCTCCATCTCTATGGTAGTCATTTGCACCACTCAGCATGTTTAATACCAGTTGTAAATTAGATAGGTATTTATATTTTTTCGTATGATTTATCAAACTCAGACGTTAATTATGATGAGAGTGGGTATGCTAAACTGGAAGCAAGTTGTATAAATGCATTGTTCATGTGTCAACTTTCAAAATGAAATAACAATTGGTTATATTCCAAACTCAGGTATTTTTGTAATTAACAAATATGAGGTTTTTGATAATTCAACAATTTCTCTTATTAACACATCCATCCGGTTCCCCCTAAGGAAGAATTATTAAGTATCCCGCCCAACAAGAAGCTCAACTCTTGAAGGAGGAAGGAATCATGGTATACTGAAGCTAATATTGTATCAAAGCTCATGGTTCAACATCTCAGCCCAGGAGCTCTCTGGAAATGTAGTTGTCGATCCCCCAACCAAATGGCCCAATGTGCGAGGGAGTGATTTTTTGTGTTTATCTCAAATTCTATGGAGGGGAGGGTGCTTTGGTTGGAAGTATGAGGACGTGCCTCATTGTGTTATTTAGCTTTTGGGATGAGAATCCCCAAGACTGCCAGGGGACGAGGTTCTTGATCTAGGGCCGCCATTCCTTCCCCTTTCATTGAATTCCTTCATCGCCGCGCAGCTATGCTACATGCATTCATTGCTGCTTTACTTCCTCCGCTACTTCATTTTCCCTCTATCCCACATCTTGTTCAGCTACTTCTACTGCTGCCTTAATCCGTGCTCCCCATTGTGATGTAAACTTCTGTTTCCACTGAGCAACCGTTGGACAACCATCATGCAGGAAGAAAGAAACAATTGATGCTTCTTCTTCTGGCTTATCATCGTCCCACCTTCTGTTATCATTTCCTCCACTGTCTTCGTCGAGGCTACTCTTCTAGTAGCAAACAAGCAACCGTCAAGACTTTTATTTCTGCGTCACAATCGACAAAAGAATAACCATAGTTTCTGTCATTCAATTTTATTTTTGTCACTGCTGCTTAACCTTCATTTCTATAAGAAGTACAGCTGGAACTACATTTGTTTTGTTCGTTTAAATGATTGACATACGATGTTGAAAATTACAGCAAGTAATAACACTATGGTACACAGAGCAGATGATATCACACCAATTATAGTCTCTTCTGTGCTGCCGGGAAAAGATAATTTGATGGGATTCTTTGCAAACACCTGCTCCTTCGGGATTTTTTTTCTAATTTTCTATTTGACCACTTGACCAACTTGACACATTTTTTATTAGTACATATATCACTTCCCCAAGCAATAGGAAATTGTCAGAGTTCGTTGTTTGATCATCACTACATTTAGTTGTCACAGGATCATCAACTTGTTTTGCCTTGATTGGAGAGATTGTCGTAGATGCTGCATTTCTTTTAGCTCGCCTATTTTCTTTTCTAAATTTTGTATTAGCTGATCTTCACTCCGCAAGTGGCCAACTGATAGCATCATCTTTCACATTTCATGCTTAACAAAAACAAACTTGGTGTTTCTCGCATATTTTGCGTATTGACAGCCCTGTCATGATTTTTGAGCAACGGGTGCATTTTCCTTAAAATTCATCCATTTAAATCATGATGTTTTGAATGAATGAAAAAATGTTAGGTTTGGAACAATAATTATAGGTGTGAATGCCTTTAAACATTGTTATAAACTATACATGAAAAATTTGATGTGCATGCTTGATTCTTTTGTCTTGAGATAAGGTAATTGCATAATCTCTTATGGATCAGGATAGTGTTGTAAGTATTCAATTTGGGTGATTGATCTAAATCTTTGGTAGAAATATTGTGTTACGGGTCCTTTAATTACGTTATTTAGTTTTAATTATTTCTTAATATATTTTTATTCTGTCTTAGAGTCGCGTCCTTACATGACGTCTTTATTTATGTCTTGTTTTTATGAAATGTCCTTTTTAGTCGCATGTCCAAGCCTGTCGTTATTTACTTTGACGTTCTTTCTTTTTCGTGTCGATTGGTCCTATTTAAAGGACCTAGTGAGTCTTGTATTGACATGAATGAAGAAAGTCTATTTTCCCTAACGCTAAAAGAGATCTTGGAATCTCTTTCTCGCTCGAGCACGCCCCGCTTCGGCAGCCGCGACAAGGCTCTGTAATATCTCCTCCACTGTCATCTCCACCTCCGGCCTCTCCTCCGGCAACATCCAATGATCCTTAACAACTTGGTGTCTGTTACGCCCCCGAACATGACACAGTTCTTTGGGCGCACTTACGCTCGTAGGCAGAAGAAGACGGCGAGCGGCAACGGGGCTGAACCATTCGGTTCAGCCACCTCCATCTAGAAGGCGGCGGTGGGGGCTGAACCGATCCGGTTCAGCCCCATTGGGGGCCGGCCGCCCCCCTCTTGGGCCCGGGTATATTTATACCCGGGGCCTCCTCTCTTGGGAGCATGCATATCATTATCAAGGTATTGCTCTTTCTCCTCCTCTATAACCCTAATTTCTCCTTAGTCTTCTCTTAGCTTTCTCTCCTCCCTCTTCTTCCTATCATTTGGTATCAGAGGGTTCGCCCTCCCATCATGGTGAACACACGCTCGCAAGAAGAAATCAATCATTTGAAAACACTAGAGGAAAACTACATCGGATTGACGGATTCGGTGGCCGCCATCGAAGAAGAGATGAGGGCGTCCATGCAACGGTTGGAAGAGCGGATCGACGTTCATATGGAAGAACTCAAAACCCTACTCAAGGGGAAATCACCGACGCATGAAGAGGCCGCAGAAACAACGGGATCGACCGATCCGTTCCGCGTGGGTACGGGAGCGGGTCACGCGGGCTCGGGATCCGTCGGATCGGGCGGCAGCGGGGCGGCGACGGCCTGGGGGGGGGGGGTGCGGGGCTTCTCTAGTGGCGGGATACGCCCCTTACGGGGCACCGAACGACACCGGAGCACCACCGCCGTGGTGGCGGGTCAGCGGCGAGCAGGGGGGGGGACAGCCGCCGGGCGCGGCGACCGGGGGGATTCAGAACCGGGGCTCCTTGGGGTGGCCAGCCTCATCAGGGGTATCTGGGGCCCCCACACCATGGCTACCGGGTGCGTACGTTGGCCCTATGGAGCAGCGACGACCGGCATGGAACGAGCAAGGGCTTGTCGCTCCGCGGGCTTACATGCCTCTGAAGCTCACGCGCATGAATTTTCCAAAGTTCAGAGGAGGGGACGCCTCGGAGTGGGTGCAGAAGACCGAGCTTTTTTTCAGTTACCAAGAAGTTCCGAAAGCCCAATGGGTGCAGCTGGCTTCTTTCCACCTGGAGGAAGACGCCTTTCAGTGTACACAGTGGTTTCTGAGTGGCAGAGACTGTGCCCTGGGTTGAGTTTGTGGACGGTTTCACCGCACGGTTCGGTCCACCGGAGTATGAGGACTTTGAAGCTTTTTTGCACAAGTTACACCAGACGGGAACAGTGACAGAGTACCAGACCGAGTTCGAGAAATTAGCCAATCGGGTACACTGGGAAGAGAAAACGTTGCTCAGCTGTTTTGTCTCCGGGCTGAAGGAGCATCTACGGGATGAGGTCCGAGCATACATGCCCCGCAATCTGAATCATGCCATCAGTCTAGCCCGTATTCAGAAAGAACGATTCAACCGACAACGTATCCGCACCACAGGAAGGACGGGTACTGTACCTACGACCACTCGCAGGGAGCCCTCGGCGGCCGTCAAGCCGACCGCGACACGTCTATCGTGGGCCGAACTGCAAGCACGAAAAGAGAAGGGCCTATGTTTCAACTGTGATGAAAAGTTTGCGCCCGGGCACAAATGTCAGAAGATACAGGTGTTCATGCTCCATGAGGATGTGTCCGCCGAGATAGCCTTCGAGATCGAGTTGGAGGAGGATTTGGACCTGACCGAGCTCGGGGTGTCCATACACGCCATGGAGGGATGCAATCCCCCCCTCACGATGTGGATTGCGGGAAAGATAAGCAAGGAGAAGGTGATGATTCTTGTGGATAGCGGGAGTACCAACAATTTCATGCATCCTAAGGTGGCAGAAAAGGTGGAACACACAATTGATAAGGGGGCCTCCTTCCACGTCGTGGTGGCTGATGGAAGCAAGCTACAATGTGAAGGCGTCATGAGAGGGGTTGAGATGCGGTTACATGGGTACACAGGACATACGAATGTCTATCTTCTTCCCATTCGGGGGTCCGACATGGTGCTTGGGGTTCAGTGGTTGCAGCAGCTACGACGTGTTACTTTTGATTGGGATCAGATGATGATGAAGTTCGTACAGCACGGACGACAATATTGTCTGGACGGCCTTAAATCCTATCAGATGAAGGAAATATCCCTTCGAAGCTTGGAACAACTGGAGGGTCAGGGAAGCCTGATGGCAGTAGTTATGGGAGTCATGCCGGCACCCCCGGAACTTCCCGTTGCACCCGCTCAGATACGTGCATTGTTGACCCAGTCTCCGATATCTTTCAAGCACCCCGCTCACTTCCCCCACCGCGATTCAGAGATCACCAGATCGAGCTTAAGCCGGGTGCCAAGCCTACCAATATCCGACCATACCGCTACCCGTACGTCCAGAAGGCTGAGATTGAGCGCAGTGTTCGGGAAATGCTTACCGCAGGGATTATCCGCCCCAGCACCAGCTCCTCCTCCCCTATCATTTTAGTGAAAAAGAAGCACAGAACATGACGCTTTTGCGTGGATTATCGCGGTCTGAACGCATCCACTATCAAAAACAAGTTCCCTATTCCGTTGATCAAAGAATTATTAGATGAGCTACACGACGCTCGCCTTTTCACCAAGCTCGACCTCAGGTCGGGCTACCACCAGATTCGGATACGCGAGGAGGACATTCACAAGACGGCCTTCCGTACGCACGATGACCACTATGAGTTCTTGGTGATGCCTTTCGGGCTCACCAACGCCCCGTCTACGTTTCAAGCAGTCATGAACGAGATCTTTCGGCCTTTCTCCACAAATCAGTGTTGATCTTTTTTGATGACATCCTCATCTACAACACCAGTTGGGAGGAGCATCTGACCCATGTGGAGCACGTTTTCTCCCTCCTCCGCCAACACCAGCTATATGCTAAGCAGTCCAAATGTTCGTTCGGGCAAGGAGAGGTGGAGTACCTTGGCCATGTGGTCTCCATTTGCGGTGTCGAGGCGGACCCCTACAAGATCGACAACATGTTATCCTGGCCTCGTTCTCAAACGGTCCGAGCATTATGGGCGTTCCTGGGCCTCACGGGGTACTACAAACGCTTCGTCAAGGATTATGGCAAAATCGCTCGGCCACTGACGCAACTGTTGCAAAGAGACGCCTTCCAGTGGTCGGATGAGGCGGAAGCGGCATTCCAGGCTCTTAAGAGGGTCATGAAGACTACCGCGGTCCTCGCCCTCCCGGATGGCCGGATTTCACCAAGGAGTTCGTATTAGAAACCGACGCGTCCGGCGCTGGGATTGGCGAGGTGCTGATGCAATAGGGCCGACCACTCGCCTTCTACAACAAGGCATTAGCACCCCGCACGTTGGGGTTTTCTACGTATGAGAAGGAGATGCTGACAATTATTCATGCAGTCGCCATGTGGCCGAAGCTTTTGGGCTACGATTATGAAGTTCTCTACAGGTATGGGAGGGAGAATGTGGTGGCCGACGCTCTATCCCGTCTACCGGAAGGCACCTACGCCCACATTTCCGGGCCTCTGCTCGACTCTCTGGATGATATTCATGAGGAGGTCTTGAGGGATCCTACGCTCCGGGCCATAGTGGAGGCTCTCCGTCAGGGCCAGCCGACTACACCAGGCTATCAACTGTTAAACGACCGACTCTACTATCAGAACCGGGTGGTTATTCCGCCACACTCCGCTTGGAAGACAGTTATGATGCATGAGTTTCATTCCTCCCCGACCGGCGGCCATGCAGGCATACTCCGAACCCTCCAGCATGCACGGGCGAATGTTTTTTGGCCAGGCTTACGGCGCGACATCCAGCGGTTTGTGCAACAGTGTGAGATATGCCAACGTCAGAAGTACGAGACGACCTCACCCGCCGGCCTCCTCACACCTTTGGAGATTCCACAACATATTTGGGAGACCGTGTCCATGAATTTCATCGACGGGCTGCCGAAGTCCCAGGGCAAGACTGTCATCCTGGTAGTGGTTGACAAGCTTTCCAAATATGGCCACTTCTTGACTCTCAGCCATCCGTACACTGGCGAGTTCGTCGTCGATCTTTTCGTCCGCAAGATTGTCCGTCTTCACGGCATCCTGAGTGTCATCATCTCCGTCCGGGACCCGCTCTTCGTGGGCAACTTTGGCGGGAGCTCTTTCGCTTACTGGGAACCTGCCTCCGTTTCTGCACGGCGAATCACCCCCAGACGGATGACCAGACAGAGGTTCTCAATCGGGGGCTGGAAACATACCTCCGTTGTTTTGTGATGGACGAGCCGCGGACCTGGGCCAGCTGGCCCCATTAGGCAGAATACTGTTACAATTCATCCCATCACTCTGCCAACAAAATGACCCCATTTGAGGTCGTCTATGGTCGCCCCCCGCCTTCTTTGAGCAGCTGCGAACCAGGCAGCACAGCTTTACCAGCAGTGGACCGGGCTCTCCGCGATAGGGACCGCACTCTCGTCCTTCTCTGGGACAATCTCCGTACCGCACAAGATCGCATGAAGGCCCGGGCTGATAAGCATCGCAAGGACCGGGAGTTTGCTGTAGGCGATGACGTCTTCCTCAAGCTCCACCCCTACCGGTAGGTGTCAGTGGCCAGCCGGTCGAACCAGAAACTAGCGCCTCGCTATTACGGGCCTTTTCGAATTCTACGCTGGGTGGGGCTAGTGGCCTATACTTTGGACTTTCCCTCGTGATCACACATTCATCCGACCTTCCATATGTCCGTATTGAAACAGAAGATCAACAACAATGTGGCAGCGAGCACCCTTCTTCCCGAGGCCACGGTCGCGGGCAAACTGCGGCCACTTCCCGAGGATATCTTGATGCTCAAGTGGAAACGACGGGGCACCGAGTACCGCCCCGAACTCCTTGTGAAATGGAAGCACCTGTCCGAGGCACACAATTCTTGGGTTGATCTGTTGAAATTTCAGGAGCTCTACTCGGACTACCTCCTTGAGGACAAGTTGGTTCTTGATGGGGAGGGGATTGTTACGCCCCCGAACATGACACAGTTCTTTGGGCGCACTTACGCTCGTAGGCGGAAGAAGACGGCGAGCGGCAACGGGGCTGAACCATCTGGTTCAACCCCCTCCATCTAGAAGTCGACGCTGGGGGCTGAACCGATCTTGGGAGCATGCATATCATTATCAAGGTATTCCTCTTTCTCCTCCTCTCTTACCCTAATTTCTCCTTAGTCTTCTCTTAGCTTTCTCTCCTCCCTCTTCTTCCTATCAGTGTCAGATCCACTCCATCCTTGGATTGTTACTTCCGCTGTGATTTCAAAGAGCCTGTATCTTCCCCTTCGGCTTCTTCCAACCGACATTCTGCAGCCGTCGGCGTCAGTTCCGCTGGAGCAAGTCGACGTCCCCAGCGTCGGCCCGGTCTCCGATTTTCTCCTCGTCCAGCAGCAACGATCAAGCCCCACCAACAACAACGCCCTTCTTCCAGTCGATCGCCACTCTTGATCGATCGCATCACCGCCTTTGTCATTCCTGTCAACCGCCACTCTCGATCAATCACATCACCGCCTGTGTCACTCCAGTCAACCGCTCAGACAGCCGACGCCTCTCGTTGCCCCGACTCTCCTCTGAGTTTGACGACAACAACAACCGACGCTCCGAACTTCCTCCACGTGGTGCCTTCCTCAATATCGACAACAATCTCCGGAGCATCGCCACTGCTTCGTGACCCAGCAGCTGTGTTCTCCCACTGCCAATGCAGATCCTCTTCTCCCTCGACGTCCGGCATCAACAAACGCACGCCTCGGTGCGCAACATTCGGCGCTGGTGTTTTTGCACGATATTCGTGCTTAACACCTGTTCCGCACGACATTCACGCTCAAAGACGCGTCTCCTGCACAAGGAAACATCGGCATTACCGCCTCTGCAAAACGAAACGAATGTCTACTGTTTTCTTGAGCCCTGGCAGCGTCGTCTAGGAATTAGTGTCAATTTATTTAACCCCCCAAGACAGCCAGACCACATCAAATTGCTTGCCTCCAAAATAAACATAACATCAGAGTATATTTTGTTGTCAACATTGGGCGACGACGCGTCTTTTGCGACAACACCCAAGCTGCCGCGCCCGAGCAATCTAGCCGTCCCGTCACACGCTACTTATCCCGTGCGACCTCCATCCACAATATGGGAGACTTGGCCGACTTCTTGGATGCTATGAATCGGATATACACAGTTATATCCGCCATGTTTGCACGCCTTCAAGTGGTAGAAGCACGCTTTCGAGATGCCAACACACGTCATTAGGACGACATGACAACCCTCACCACCAAGCTTAATGGATTCACAACAGAACCCCTCGTGGCTACCACCCCGCCCACAGATCACGCCAACAACAGTAAAGTTCTGCTACTGCCGCTCCACCGTGAGACGCCACCGCAAATCCTCTTATGCCCCGAAGTCGCTATTCCGCCGCGCTATACCCAGTTGGAATTCCCCACCTACGATGGGAAAACAGATCCCTTGGGTTGCCTCACCGGGTGCGAACAATTCTTTGGTCATCAACAAACTCTTGTAGCTGAATGACTTCCTCTGGCTTCCTTACACCTTCTCAACTCGGCCTTACTTTGGGTCACTCGTCTCTTTACTGATCAGCCAGGTCTGACGTGGAACGACTTCAAGCGATTTTCCAACATGCGTTTTGGCCCTCCAATCCGCAACAACCCCTCGGTGCCCTCATAACACTCTGTCAGACGAGCTCCGTGATGATTATCTGGACAAGTTTCAACTTCTTCTGACACATGTCACACTGTCCCCAGAGATGCAGGTCACCATCTTCACTGTCAGGCTTCGCGAACTCCTGCGAGTTGATGTCGAATTTGAGGCTCCTCTAGACTTAGTAACTGCTATGAGTCTGGCCAGGCTATGTGACCGTCGCCTCCAATTGGCACAAGGGGCCTATTTGCCCACCGACACTGGTATTCAACCAGGATGTACCGAGGGACAAGTCCACTAGTCCGTAAACTATCTCGGGACGAGATGGTAAAACGGCGCGCAAAGAGCTTATGTTTTAACTGCGACGAACAGTACACTCGCGGCTGACACGAACACTATTGATCTCCCTCGAGCTTGAGGACTAACTCGTTTTTGCAAGGCGAGAGAGATGTTACAGGTCCTTTAATGACGTTATTTAGTATTAATTATTTCTTAATATGTTTTTATCCTGTCTTAGAGTTGTGTCCTTACATGACGTCGGTATTTATGTCTTGTCTTTATGAGATGTCCTTTTTAGTCGCATGTCCATGTTTATCGTTATTTCCTTTGACATTGTTTCCTTTTTGTGTGGATTGTAAGTCGTATTTAAAGAACCCAGTGAGTCTTGTATTGACATGAATGAAAAAACTCTATTTTCCCTAACCCTAAAAGAGATCTTGGAAGCTCTCTCTCTCAAGCACACCCCGCTTAGGCAGCCGCGGCAAGGCTCCGTAGTATCTCTGCCACCGTCATCTCCACCTCTTACCTTTCTTCGTGCAACTTCCAAAGATCCATAGCATATTGTTAGTGCATATTAATTTATTGAAGACTGATAGTTAACTCCTCTAAAATGCTTTTTATATAGCCGACTAGCTGTTGAGGTCACATTTCTTTTGAACATGAGAATTAAAAAGAATTTCTTTATTTGAATTTTGGGAGAGCATACCATCATCCTTCATTCAAAGGACGCCACGGCAACTTCAGATATTTCCAGCATGATTGATTTGCATGTGCATCTACAGTTGTTCAAAAGTGTTAGTTTCAAACAAGAAGGTGATCATGCATGTTATAAATAGACATTTGAAGTGCTTTTAATCTACTTAATATCTTTGGATGTTGAGTTATGCCTCTTTGACCATATTCTGTAATAGGTAGTATTTTACACTGTAGCAAAAGCTTCAGTCTTCCTCTAAATTTCATACAAGTAGTCTCAACTATTTTGGTGCATGTGATGATATGAGTTATGTAAGTTCTCCCTCACTAAAACCTCCTTTAAACATTAGGTATTGAACAGGTTGTGATTGGAGATCTGGTGTTCTGCAAGGGTGACAGTGTTGAGAAACTGGCTTCTTTTGATTGCGTTGAACCTAAATATGAATGTGATGATGGAGAGGATGATAACGGTTTCCCGGATGTATTACTTCCCGAAGAAAAGATTCAACGTGTGAAGGTCTGCTATCATTATAAAAATATTCTATGCACCGATCAACATCTTTCCTTTTGTTCTTTTAATGAGAACTTCAAACTAAGAAAACTAAATCAAGTCTATAGCTTGTCGTTGTACTCATGATTGTCAGGATCACGATCCGGATCATAGGATCTTACGATCCTACTATCCAGATTTTATAAATCGATCCAGATTTTGTAAATTGATCATCGATCCAATCCTAGCATCCTATCTGATCCAATCTCGATCCTGACAACCTTGGTTGTACTGTTAATAATTATCTGCTAGGTAGTCATATTCTGTTCTTGTCACTACTATATGTCGTGCAGTGCATTATTCTTAGTTTGCAATATGTTGATCCAGATTATAAATTCGGATGATCTGTCTAAAGGTACTTATACATTTGAAGATATTGTACTTCCTTTACCCGGGTGAGCTCTTATGGTACTCAGTCTATTTAAATTTGAACATTGTTTCTTTCCTCTCTACTATTATCATTACTGTCATTATTTTAACTTGGGTGCAGATCAAGGATAATATACCCAGACAATGACATATCCGAATTTTTTCATGATTTAGCTAAGAAGGTAGGCAGACCAAGTCATTTTTGGTGCATTTTCAATTTATTTTCTTAAAAATTTGTGAGAATTTTTATGCGCTGATTATTGTTTGACCATGCCTTTAAGTCATTCTTTTAAAAAAAGGTTCTAATATTGTCAACCCTATCCCAATGTTTTGACTTGTACTTTTTGAATTATTGTTTGTGTAAATTGAATACTATGTTTTTTTTCACTTATCTATTGTTCTTCCTAACCTTTTCTCTTTTCTTCTAGCCTGCTATTTTATAAGTTTTTATCCAAGTCTTTTACATGAAAACTGGCAGTACATTTTGTTTAATTTTAGATGGTTATTTTACCGTCTTCATTTATCATCAGCTGAGCAATTGATTCTCCAGAAGGCTTCCCACTTACTAGTGTACATGTAACTTAAACAGTTTTAGCCTTCAAAATTGTTTGAATAGACAATAACCATTGGCATATGAACAGTGAGGGTTTATGACTTTGGTTGCCATGAGATTATACTTGATCAGCTCTATTGCTAGTACTGAATGAAAAAAGTGGACTCACTGAACCGACCCCAAATAATTCAGATAAGGCTAATATAATGATGATATATTAGAACAGGGATGCTGATATCTAACACAGCGTCCCATCTCGTTTGTGAAAAATGATATTTTCTGATCAAAGTCCATTTGTTATTTTTGTAGTGAATGGTAATTATCCCAGCTATAGGGATATTTTAAATTTAATCTTAGAATTGATTTGTGGTCTGTAATAGCTTTTTGGAAGTTTTTTTCCAACAAACCAACATCCCTTAATGAATTTAAATGAAATCATCTCAATGTTTTGACATGAATTCCTGATACTCCTGCCCGTGAAGCAGTTGTAAATCTCTTTCTAAAGATTCTCCGGGCATCAGAACCAAGCAATTTCTGTACTTTATCTCACAGGATCTGTTAATAAATTAGATAATGCATGTATTTTATGATTAGCATCCATTATAATATTTGATTCTGTTTTTTTCTTCCAATTTTTGTCTCAGGATTCGATCAGTTTGACAGAAAGTGTTCATGCTGTCAAGTAAGTTGCTGCAATATATTTTTTACTTGATGGTATTAAGAGCTTGGTGTGGGAAGCGGTGAGAGAATGGTTGTTGTTGTGAGAGCGTATATAAAAAACACTTGCAGCATTTGGGTAAATGCAGTGACGAATACTATTTTTCTTAAGCATGGTTGTAAGTCAAAACGTCACCACAATCATGTAGGAGGGTCACACAATAGCGATCGTAAAGGCTCGACCCCAGAAAGTGGAATTTGGATAAGAAAAGATGAAAGTTTCAAACAAAAGTTAATCTCCACCATTGTTTGCTACCATCACTACTCAAACGCCACAATTATCCTAAACAAACCCTAAATAATTGGTGCTCGAAGTTTTCCATGAAAATTAGTCCACTTATCTTTCCTATTTGAACTGATCATTTTGGTCCAACCTGAAGGGAATTCTCAATCTCTAACATGACTGGGGATTATAGACGTGTTTTCCAGCGCCCTATAGACTATACCTGGTGAGTAAACTATTTTGAACTCCCAAAAGAATTATCATGGAAAAATATGGAGTTTTTGATGTGCATCATTACAGGGAATTGCTAACTTATACAAATAACAATGAAGACTTGGCAGAAACAGACCTGGATATCATTTCTAGACTAAAATCCACCGATTTGGTGACAGACAAGAGCTCAATTTCTGCGAGTCTGGATGAAAAAGTAAATTTTGTGTCTGATGATAAAAATCCGATGATTGATCAAGTGGAATGTCATGGTTCCGATCCCAAGGTGGCTTTGAAATTGCGGTTTACTCTCCCTGCTTCGTGTTATGCTACAATGGCTATTAGAGAGTTGCTCAAATCATCAACCTCGGTACGCCATTTCTACTACTAGTTTCTTATTTATGCATTATTTTTGTTGATCCATATGTCTATTTGTGACATTATAAGATGTGAAATTAATTGTTTGTAGTAAAATAATAATCCATTGTGTTTAATGCCATCTCTGTCACTGATTAAGGTTACCAAATATAATCTTGGCATATCATATGAACAACTTTTATCATTTATGAATTACTGTTTTTTTACATTTCTTTGTAGGTATCCAGGCCACAAAAATCTATTTTTGATTTGTTCTTTAATAGATGTCACTTCAATCCTTTCTATAATGTAATGATTTCTTTGGTGTCATTTTTTAGCATTTCTGGTTTTACCCGTGTTTGTTTAAAATTTTCCAACTCAGCCATTGTGTTTTACACACAAAAACATCTGAAGCTTCTACCGGTGTCTCAGATGTTCACTGCCTCCTAGGCCCTAGCAGGAGAAAAAATCGTTGCATTTCAAGGAGATCCACTTGTTGTAGCTGGATAAAGTTTTCTGGAATAACTCTCTACCTTGACTACTCGATCTGTGGGCTTCAAGCCCAATGGCATGGAAGGGTATGGCGTCAGTTTCTTGGCCTTATGGAGCACGTTAGAAAAACAAAAAAAGTAAAGCGGGTTTGGCAATTGACATTAGTTTTGACATTTAGAAATAAAAAAATAAAGCAGCCTCAAAATTGAATAGGGATATATATATATACATACATACATATATTAAATTTATTTATCGCGTGTAATATTGTGTTGAAGAGCTATGTAAAAAGGCTCATGCAAAGACCCATTTTTTCATGTATAGATTAGTTGCACATCTTGGTTTGAAGTTGATTTTTCACTCCTTGTAAATTTGTGTACAAATACTTGTATTATAAGTTTTTATGTGAAGTAATAAAATATTGGAATTTTACATTTCTTTTTCTACATTGTATCAGAGCCGCACGATTCCCCGAATCGGACTCTTGACGATTGAACTCGGTCTCTCGCCAATTGAGTTACTTTTTCCATCCTTGTTTTTATTTTAGATACTCGCCACCTCCATCTGCATACTTGCTCCATTTTCGCGCCCGAATGTCTTCACAAATTATCCATCCCAGCCCATCTTTTATAGGCCAGCCGAAATCCCGTGCACTCACTGCCTGTCCTCAGTATTCGTGGAATGCACCCCTTTTAACTCGTATGCTCGCCTTATTCCACATGTCTCGTTGTTTCCCTAAGTCACCGAAATCGGAGCTCCTCTCTAGGCTAGGCGCAAATACTTCCACCTTCTTTGCTTGTAGTTCCTCTGCTTCTTGTGCTCGAATCGCAATCTTGTTTCAGCAATCACAGACTCTCGCATCCAGAGCTCCCGTGGTCGCAACTTTCGAACTCGCGGCGGCCTACCTCCCAACACTCGCAACCACCGTCTTTCCCGCAACCACTGCTCTACTTCTTTGATTCCAAGCTCACTACCACCCTGCACCGGGGGTACTCACCCCTTCTCTCTTTACTCACCAACCTCTCAGTTTCCGAACTCACAGTTACCTCCCTCCTAGTGCTCGTCGTTACCATCAATCCCGAAGCCGTTGCTCCCCTCCTCTGACTTCAAGCTCGCTGCCACCCTGCATCAAGGGTACTCTCCCTTCCTACTGTACTCATCAACCCCCCTCTTACTTCCTTCCACCTATGTCTAATCCTATTCGTACAAATGTTGCGTCCGTCTTGTCCAACATTCCGACAACTCTTGTTCTGACATCTCCCTCTGATGTCTGCGAAGAACTACACATTTCCACCATCTCCCTCATTGGGAAGAAAACAAATTCTTGAATGGGTTCATTCGGTGCGTCGTGTCCTTCAAACTAAGGGGTTGCTTCATCATCTGACTCGTGACATTCTTGTTGAGCCTACTGAGTAATGATTCCGAGATGATGGTCAGGTTTAGTCTTAGATTTTTGAATTCCTTGGAGACGGAGTCATATCACATGACTATGTACCATGAGACTGCCAAAGCCACGTAGGACGAACTTCAGTATCTATACGCTGGAAAGGACAGTTGTTTGATATTCTTACGGACCTACAGACAGATGAACATGGTGTGGATTGGGACCTGACTTCCTTTATTGCAAAATACAAGACCCTCGTCAAGGTGTGAACCCAATACCAGCTGCCGACTTTGGATTTCGCGACACAACGAGCTCAAATGGAAGTTTTTGACATTGCCTAGTTGATGTCACATCCTCCCTCATCTATGCATTGTCTGTGCTAACATCTTATCCTCTCCCACCATTCCTTTTCTCTCCAATGCCTGCTCTATAATTTTGAAGCTGACCTCACCTACTAGTATCTCGATGACACCCTCTCCTGCCCTTCTTCAACATTCTACTAAAGCTCTCCCTCCACCTACTGGAACTCGCGGATGTCGTCATGGTCAGAATTTCTTCAAGGGGCACAACATTCGCCCGTGTCCTCATTTTGGTTGGACAAATCATACGAATGCCACCAGTTATATGAAACATGAGTTTCTGCCATAGTCGTCCAACTCTCGGCGCCACACTTCTCCTGTAATGGATGTTCCTACCACAACCCGCTTTGACATTACACCTTGTGTGAGGAACTACAACATCTCCTGGGGCTGTTTACTCGGATTTTCTGCTTCGTCTCCTTTATCTCTAACGAAGGTATTCGTGTTTTTCCCATAGTCCCTCTTGGACATTGGACTCCGGGGCAACAAATCACATTACTTCGCAGAAGCTTTCTCAGTACACAGACACTGCTTGTTCTAAGTTTATCATAGTGATCAATGCAATATCACCTTGGTTTGCAGCTATGGCAATGTGGCTCTCACTCTGGCCCTCTCTCTCACTTTGTTCTTTATGTTTCCGACTCTCAATTTAATCTCTTTTTTGTCAGTCGTCTTACTCATGATCATGACTACTCCATCTTTTTTCTCTTCTTTCTTTGTGGGGCAGGATCGACGGACGCGGAATATCATTAGTAGAGGGTGAATGCCAAATGGTCTCTACACTCTGGGCCTTCCCACCTCAGTTTTTGTTGAATAAATGTTAAATGTTGTTTTTTAATGAGGTTTTAAATTTGAAAGTTAGTGGAAAATAAAAGGTCAAGAGGTTTTTTAATGAGGTTTTAAATTTGGAAGTTAGTTGAAAATAAAAGGTCAAGAGGTTTTTTTGTAGCTGAAAGGCCAAGGGGTACGTTTTGAGTCTTATGACAGTTTTAGTAAGGAAGGGTCAGAATTTATTGTTCTGGTTTAAAGCTGTTTTTAATATGAATTTTAAGAGTCTTGTTTAGGACTATAAATAGAGTACTATCCGGTTGTAAGAGGGCGTGAAAAGAAATAAAAAAAATAACTTTGATTAGTAGAAAAGAGCTTGTTTTTGTTTCTCTTCCTTCCACCAAAATAGTTATCAAAGTCTCTACAGATTGGTATCAGAGCCAATGGTGACTGTGACGGGTCAAATGCCTTTACCACGACTGACGAAGGCAAACTATGAGAACTGGAGCATACAAATGAAGGCCTTGCTCGGTGCGCAAGATGCATGGGAGGTAGTTGAAGACGGTTATGTAGAGCCGGCTACAAACACCAATCAGACGGCGAATCAGCTAAAGGAGTTAAAAGAAACACGTAAGAAAGACAAAACCGCTCTCTACTTCTTGTTCCGAGCCGTTGACGAGTCGGGCTTTGAGAAGATTGCTGGTGCAACTACTTCAAAAGAAGCATGGGACACTTTAGCAAAAATGTTCAAAGGTGCCGACCGAGTCAAACAAGTGCGTCTTCAAACTCTTCGTGGCGAGTTGGAGAGCATAAAGATGAAGGAGTCGGAAACTGTATCTGACTACATCACGCGTGTACAAGTCGTGGTGAACCAACTCACTCGTAATGGTGAAGATTTAACCGATGCGCGAGTTGTGGAGAAGATTTTGAGATCATTAACCGACAATTTTGAGAATGTGGTATGCGCGATAGAAGAGTCAAAGGACCTTGCGACGCTCACAGTCGACGAGCTTGTCGGTTCTCTCGAGGCACACGAACAACGTAAGAAGAAAAAGGAGGAGGAGACACTCGAGCAAGCACTTCAAACCAAGGCATCAATCAAAGACGAAAAGTTACTCTATTCTCAAAACTTTTGAGGTAGAGGGCGTGGTCGTGGAGGTCGCAACAATGGTCGCGGTAGTGGAGGTCGCGGTCGAGGTGAATATGACGAGAAGAAGGGGCAGTCAAGCCAACAAAATTATCGAGGTAGAGGACGTGGTCGTGGGAGAGGCGGCCGGTCAAATCATTCAAATGTGGAATGCTACAACTGCGGCAAGCATGGTCACTACGCAAAAGAGTGCAAATCAAATATCGAGTGCTATAATTGCGGTAAGTATGGGCACTATGCAAAGGAATGCTATTCCGAGAAAAAGGTAGAAGAAAACGCGAATCTAGTCGCGGAAGAGGAGACAAGAGAAGATGGTGTACTCTTGATGGCCTACAAAGATACCGTTTCCGACAACGACACAGTATGGTATCTCGATACCGACGCTAGTAACCACATGTGCGGGCACAAGCACCTATTCAAGGAGTTGCGAGAGGTTGAAGATGGACATGTGTCGTTCGGAGACGCGTCAAAGATCCAAGTAAAAGGACCAATGTACGATTTACTATTTACAAAAAGGTGGTACGAAAGGGTCAATCGAGAATGTTTATTATGTATCTGATCTTAAAAGCAATATTTTGAGCATGGGGCAACTCATGGAGAAGGGATACTCGGTATTCATGAAAAACCGGGTACTACAATTGAAAGACAATCAAGGGCATCTAGTTGCTCGAGTCGAGATGGGAAGAAATCGGATGTACAAACTGAATTTGAGAAGCATGCGAGAAAAATGTTTGCAAGTCAACGTAGAAGACAAGGCGATGTTGTGGCATCTCCGTTTTGGTCACCTACATCATGGTGGTCTAAAAAGGTTAGCAAAGAAGAACATGGTGCACGGGCTGCCGGACATGGACTATGAGGGTAAATTTTGTGAAGAATGTGTGCTTGGCAAGCAAACGAGAACCTCGTTTCAAAAAGGGGCAGAATATCGAGCTAAACACATTCTCGAATTGATTCATACCGACATATGTGGACCAATCACCCCCGAATCTTTCAGCGGTAAAAGGTACTTCATTTTCTTTATCGATGATTTCTCGCGAAAAACTTGGGTTTATTTTTTGAAAGAAAAATCTGAGGCATTCGAGGTGTTCAAAAAGTTCAAAGTAATGGTGGAGAAGGCAACTGGTAGACACATCAAAGCTGTACGATCCGATAGAGGCGGTGAGTATACTTCGACGGTTTTCATGGAGTATTGCGAGGAGCAAGGCATAAGGAGATTTCTAACCGCACCGTACTCTCCTCAACAAAACGGTGTGGCCGAGAGAAAGAATCAGACTATTCTCGACATGGTTCGATCGATGCTCAAGAGCAAGAAGATGCCGAAGGAATTCTGGGCAGAAGCCGTGCAATGTGCCATCTATGTACAGAATCGATGTCCGCATGTGAAGTTAGATGATCAAACACCACAAGAGGCATGGAGCGGACATAAGTCGACAGTTTCTCATCTCAAAGTGTTCGGTAGTGTAGCTTATGCACACGTACCGGATCAACGAAGAACGAAGCTCGAAGACAAAAGCAAAAGGTATATTTTTATTGGGTATGATGAGAAGACAAAAGGGTACAAGCTACTCGACCCAATAAGCAAGAAGGTGACGGTGAGTCGTGATGTGCGAGTAAATGAAGCAAGCGAGTGGGACTGGAATAATTTGACGGAGGTAATCATCGAAGTTGGAGAATCATCAGTCGTTGCACCAACAAGCATACCAATAAACTCTGAAACTACCGATATTGAAGATGAACCACAACAACCAAAAATGCAAAGTTTGCAAGATTTGTATGATTCAGCAAATGAGGTACACCTTGTATGTCTTTTGGCAGATGATGAAAATATCAGTTTTGAAGAGACGGTGCGAGACAAGAAGTGGCAGACTGCCATGAACGAGGAGATTAAGGCGATTGACCGCAACAACACATGGGAGCAAGCAGAATTGCCGAAGGGAAGTCAGCCTATTGGTGTGAAGTGGGTGTTCAAGAAAAAGATGAATGCTCAAGGGGAGATCGAACGGTACAAGGCGCGTCTTGTTGCGAAGGGATACAAGCAAAAGGCAGGGATCGACTATGACGAGGTATTTGCTGCAGTTGTAAGAATGGAGACAATCCGATTACTCATTTCACAAGCTGCTCAATTCAAATGGCCGATATTTCAAATGGATGTCAAGTCGGCATTCTTGAATGATGTACTTGAAGAAGATATCTATATCGAACAACCACCCGGGTACGTAAAAGTTGGAGAAGATAAGAAGGTGCTAAAATTGAAAAAGGCGCTTTACGGGTTGAAGCAATCACCACGGGCATGGAATACACGTATCGATTCATATTTCAAAGAAAACGGGTTAAAACAATGTCCCTACGAGCATGCTTTTTACGTGAAGAAGAATGGAGGTAACGTGTTATTTGTTGCTCTTTATGTTGATGATTTCATTTTTATGGGTAACAATGATGAAATGATAGAAGATTTTAAGGGCACAATGACACGGGAATTTGAGATGACAGATTTGGGCTTGATGAAGTTTTTTCTTGGTTTGGAGGTTAGACAAGTAGAGACGGGTATTTTTATATCACAGGAAACATATGCAAAATTTTTTTTGAAGAAGAACAAGATGACAAATTGCAATCCGGTATCAACTCCAATGGAGCCAGGTGCAAAACTCTCAAAGTTTGATGGAGGAGATCGTGTCGATGCGAGTAGATACCGAAGTTTTATAGGAAGCCTTCGCTATCTAACATGCACAAGGCCGAATATTTCATTAAGTGTCGGCATTGCAAGTCGGTTCATGGAGAGCCGATTCACTCACATTGGAAGGCGTTGAAGCGAATCCTACGGTACATCCAAGGGACGGTGTCACTCGGGTTGTTCTACTCAAAAGCAGAAGATTACAAATTGGTTGGCTACTCCGACAGCGATTGGTGCAGAGACATAGACGATCGGAAAAGTACCTCGGGATATGCGTTCTTTATGGGAGATACTACATTTACTTGGCTTTCAAAGAAGCAACCGATCGTGACGCTCTCGACGTGTGAAGCTGAATATGTGGCAGCATCTTGGTCCGTATGTCACGCGATATGGCTTAGAAATCTGTTGAGCAAGATGGAGCTAAAGCAACTAGGTGCAACCATGATTCAAGTTGACAACAAATCAGCAATTGAGTTGGCGAAGAATCCAGTGAATCATGAAAGACGCAAACACATCGACGTTTGTTTTCATTTTATCCGAGATCATGTGAAGGAAGGAAGTGTGGAATTGGTGCATGTGGCAAGTCAGGATCAAGTTGTCGATATTTTCACAAAACCGCTACCGAAAGTACTTCTTGACAAATGCAAGAAGATGATTGGCATGAAGGATGGTAGAAGCATTTAAAGTTTATGGGGGAGTTTTGTTGAATAAATGTTAAATGCTGTTTTTTAATGAGGTTTTAAATTTGAAAGTTAGTGGAAAATAAAAAGTCAAGAGGTTTTTTAATGAGGTTTTAAATTTGGAAGTTAGTTGAAAATAAAAGGTCAAGAGGTTTTTTTTGTAACTGAAAGGCCAAGGGGTACGTTTTGAGTCTTATGGCAGTTTTAGCAAGGAAGGGTCAGAATTTATTGTTCTGTTTTAAAGTTGTTTTTAATATGAATTTTAAGAGTCTTGTTTAGGACTATAAATAGAGTACTATCCGGTTGTAAGAGGGCGTGGAAAGAAATAAAAAATAACTTTGATTAGTAGAAAAAAGCTTGTTTTTGTTTCTCTTCCTTCCACCAAAATAGTTATCAAAGTCTCTACAGTTTTCTCATGTGTCAGCTTTGTTGATTGACACTAGTGTCTTGACCATGCTCCTCTTTATATCATACAAAAAAACTCTTCTTGTTTTTTTCTTTTTCTTAATTTACCCGTGAATCCTATATTTACGGTAAACAACATCGTTGTACCTTCTCCCATCATTGCACTAGGTGTTATGTTCCATTTGGTGTAGTGTATTCAAACATTTGAGGCCCATATTAAACAACGAGTTTATCTGGAACAAACTAGGTTGAGTCCCGACCCGGGTTTTCCCCACTAACCAATTACGTTACGACCACCGAACAAACTTGGTTTTCTTACTTTTATTGGTGATCATTCTCGCTTGACTTGGTTGTATTTGCTGCACGATCGCTCTGAATTACATGTCTTTAACTCCATCTTTGAGACCCATACTCAATTCCTGCTCTCCATTAAAATACCATGAATTGATAATGCGCGCGAATATATAAATTCACCACTTTCAGCAAACTTGCGCTATGTTGTGTATTACGCACCAAACATCCGACTCCTATACACAGTAACAAAATGGTGTGACCGCGCGAAAAAATCGCCACCTCCTCGAGGTTACCCACTCTTTTATGTTTCAAGTGCATGTCCCCAAGATTTATTAGCACTTTGTGGTTTCCACCGCATGTTATCTCATTAATTGCATGTCGTTTTTTATTCTCAACTTTATGACGTCATTCTTCATCCTCTTTTCTTCAACATTCCTCTTCCCCTTAACTTATCGTGTCTTCAGAAGTGTTTGCTTTGTCCATGGACAAATTGACCCCGCACGCTACTCCCAACACCACCATCTCCCACTCTTTGTGTGTACACTCGTCGTCATCTGCGGTCTACTGCCCTGAGACAGTTGCCCCATACTGATGACGTTGTACGATCAGCTGATCCGACTATGGCTTCTATCGCCTTCCCTCTCTCATTACGTCTTCTTACACCACTTATCTATCGACCTTCACAAGTTTGCGACTTCCTTGTGTTTCATTTCCATCTTTTTTGTGCAAGAAGCTCTTCAACATGCAGAGTGGCAGGTCGCGATGATTTGAACAATATAGCTATGGTCAAGAAGTACTTAGACTTTCATTTTCAGACCAAAGATTTTGGTCGCCTCCAGTATTTATTGGGTATCGAGGTAGCTCGTCGACCCAATGAACTTGTCTTCAACAAAAGTATTGTCTCGAATTTTTTCACGATGTAGGTTACTTCGTTATTAAGTTGGATGATCAAGATATTTCCCGTAATGAGAGTTTTAAATATCTTGGATTGGTAGTTTAAAAAGATGGAGGTATTGATAAAGATGTGACACAGAATCCAAGCGGGTTGGTTGGAGTGAAGAGACGCGTCAGGGATCTTATGTGATCGTAAAATACCACTAAAACTTAAGGGCAAGTTTTACCGTACTGCAATTAAACCCACGATGCTCTTTGGTTCTGAGTGTTGGGCAGTGAATTGTGTACATGAGCAAGAAATGAGAATTGCGGAGATGAGAATGCTTAGGTGGATGTGTGGACACATGAGATTGGATAAAATTAGGAATGAAAGTATCATGGATAAGACAGGAGTAACACCAATTTCAGAGAAGATGCAAGAAGCTCGTCTAAGATGTTTTGGGCATGTACAAAGGAGACCATTAGAGGCACCTGCTAGGCGTTGTGAGAGTCTAGTCACTATGCATGTTAGACGAGGGAGGGGTAGACCAATAAAGACTTGGAATGAAACTATAAAGAAAGACATGATGTACTCAGGCATTAGTGAGATTATGACAAAAGATTGGGCATAATGGCGACAAAGGATCCATATAGCCGACCCCACTATAGTGGGATAAAGGCTTGACTGTTGTTGTAGTGTTGTGTTTTAGGCTACTCAGGTTGCAAGCCTACTGACAACCTAATGAATGTCAACCACAAGCTCCGCGCTCATGCATTTTACTCTGGCCTGCTTCTCCTTAATCCAGAGTATTATCGCTGCCTTGTTGGAAAACTTATCTATTTGACTGTCACATATATCCTTTGTTATTGCGGTGGTTAACCACTTTATGCATGCTCCTCGGTATCCCACTTCCATGCTGTTGAGCAAATCCTTCGACATCTAAAGAATGCTCTGGGACAAGGGATTGTGTATAAACCCTCCTCTTCTTTTCATTAATTGCCTACTCTGATACAGACTGTGCCAATTCCCTCGATGATCGTCAGTGTACGAGTGACTGTTGCACATATTTTGGACACTTGGTCACCTGACGAATCAAAAAAGGAAACGTACATTAGTGGTACGCTCTTTCACGGAGGCTGATTATCGTTTAATGACAGTTGTTGTTTCTGAACTCACGTGGTTGGAAAGTCTTCTTACTGATCTTGGTGTAAAATTCTCCGGTCGTTGTCCACTGCGATAGTCAAGTTGTCATTTATATCTTTGAGAATTCTGTGTTTCATGAACGTACCATGCATATCGAGGTTGATTGTCATTTCATCTGGAAAAAATTCAACTTCACAAACTTTACTTGAGACATATATGCACAACCGAGCTAGTTTCTGACGTTCTTACCAAGACCTTACCTCGCCCACTATACTGACAGTTTGTTTCCAATCTTGATGCCTACTGTCTATATGCTCCAGCTTGCGGGGGAGTGTAGAAGAACCATGTAAAAATGCCAATTTTCTCATGTATGGATTAGTCCTGTTTTTTTTAAGAGTTATCTTTGTTATTATTATTTTTTAGTGTTTCCTACTCTTGTATTACCCCTCTTATATAAGAGGGGTCCCCCTTCCAATCTAATTATTCACTGAATTATTTCTCTCACAGTTCAATTAACATGGTATCAGAGCCGTGTAAGCTCGCGTTCTCCCTCAACCTCTCACGTTCGCCGTCGATCTCTCCCGCTAGTGCTGTCAACCTCTTCCTCCACCTTCCAGCTTCTCTTCCTCCGCCTTCCAGCTCCTCCCGCTAGCGCCGTCCAGGGCTTATCCCGCTAGCGTTCCCATCGGCCAAGCCGCTGATCGGCCGACGGGTTCTTTCTTCGATGACCTTCCAGTGGTCTGATTGACCTGAAATTCTGTGGAAAATTTCGCTTTGTGCTTCTTATCATTATACTTGCATCTCACTTGATTCCAACAGTCAGATGTTGCAAAATTTAAGACTAATATTCTCTCCTTGCGAAGTACTGCGATATATAATCATGTCTGGCGTTCTGATTCTGATATCTCTATGACCCCCGCTGGATCTACTCGGGCCGGTCCGGATCACAATTTTTATCAGCTGACCACAATTCGTTTGGATGACAGGAAATATTTGTCGTGGTCTCACTCTATTACCTTAGCCTTAAAATAGGACACAATGGCGACAAAGGATGCATATAGCCGACCCCACTATAGTGGGATAAAGTCTTGAGTGTTGTTGTTGGTCTCGCTCTATTACCTTAGCCTTAAAGAGTCGTCGTCTCTTTGACTATATTAGCGATACTACCACTAAACTTGCCCGCACCTCTGCAGCTTGGTCCCAATGAGAGTGTAAGAACTATCTCGTCATGTCCCGACTCACGAACTCTATGACAAAGTCCATTGCTTGGAATTATCTTTTTCTTGATACTGCCGCCGATATCTGGAAGCTTGCTGCGTCTACATTTTCTTGCGAAGGGAATGCGGCCTAGATTTACCATTTATGTCGTCACCCTTCCCAACAATGGAGGAGAAGGAACCATCAGCAATGCTCACCTTATCTTTCGTTCTTTATGTCGATAATTTCACCTGCAGTTTACTTTTCGTTAGTCATTTGACTAATTTTCTCCAATGCTCAGTTACCTTTTTTCCTTCTCATTGTATTTTCCAGGATCTAAATACGGGGAAGACGATTGGCTCTGGTTGCCTGCAAAATGGCCTATATTTGTTTGACTCCTCCACCGGGTCCCCTTCTCCACAAGCTCTCCACACCTCCCAGACATCCCACGTGCTCACTTGACATCGTCGGCTTGATCATCCTTCTATAGCTATCATGCAGCGCCTATTTTCTATTTTTCCTTCTACCTGTTTTAAAAACTTTGTTTGTGATGTGTAGTTGCAAAACATCATCGACTTCTTGTTAGTCATATTTCTTTACATAGTACTATTCCTTTTCATGTTGTGCACACTGATATTTGGGGGCCTTGCCCTGTTGTCTCAATTTCTTGATATCGATGGTTTATTATCCTTATTGACTGTTTTTCTCGCACGACTTGAGTTTATTTGATGAAACATAAGCATAAAGGTTTTTCAATTTTTCAGAAGTTTCATAAAATGATTTCTACTCAGTTTTCTGTCAATATCAAAATTTTGTGTAGTGACAATGGTCGAGAATATATCAACTCTCAATTTGAGCAACACCTTACTGATAATGGGATTGTGCATCAAACTTCATGTGCTCGCTCCTTTTCAGAATGGCGTCGCTGAGTGAAAAAACCGTCACCTGTTGAAAGTTGCTCGGCGTCTCCTGTTCATTATGCACCTCCCTAAATTCTATGGGGGGTGCCGTTCTTACCGCTGCCTTCCTTATCAATTGCCCGCCGTCTACGATATTGGGTCACCAAATCCCTCTTCGCACTTTAGGGGTTACCCCAACATCTCTACAACCCAAGACATTTGGGTGTGTCTGTTTTGTTCATATTTCCTCCCCAGGCCGGTCTAAACTTGATCCCTATGCTCTTAAATGTGTTTTCATTGGTTACTCTCTTACTCAGAAAGGGGTATAAATATTATCATCCCCCTACTCGCAAGACCTTTATCTCGACCTGATATTACATTTCGTGATTTTAAACCTTACTATGTGGCCTCACTTCAGGAGGAGCCTGCACCTATAAAAGAAGTGAACTCCCTTACTTTCTCTCTACTGATCCTATGTGGCCAGTCATCATTGGTCATAGCTCCCTTACTTTTATGACAAGGTAAAAGTCATAACACGCCGGCTCATCCTATGCGATCAGTCTCAATGCCAACTCCGTCTGAGGCTCCTGCTGAACAGTCTATTGACCTCAGATCGGGTACTCAACACCCCTTATCTCATTATGTTTCTTATGACACTCTAACTCATTCATATAGAGTTTTTGTGTCTTCTCTTACCCTTGTCTGTATTCCTTCCACTTGGCAGGAGTTTCTTGCGCATCCTAAATGGAAAGGGGCAATGCTAGAAGAAATGACTTGGAAAAGAATTACACTTGGGATTTAACTCTTCTCCCACCGGGAAAGAAGATGGTTGTAAGTGGGTGTTTATTGTCAAACAGTACTCTGCGGGTTTGGTTGAACATTTTAAAGCAAGGCTAGTGGCAAGGGGGTATACTCAAATTCTAGGCATCGACTATCAAGAAACCTTCGCACCTGTGCCAAAATGAACTCTATTAGAGTCTCGCAATGTATGAGATCTTATCCAATTGGACATAAAACATGCATTTTTTCATGGCAATTTGCAAGAGGAAGTGTATATGTTGCTTCCACCTGGTTTCTCTCCTTCAGGTTTTGAAGGGAAAGTCTGCAAACTTAAAATGGCTCTCTACGGCCTGAAACATTCACCAAGGGCGTGGTTTAGCCGTTTTTACAGAGTCATGATCTCTCCTGGGTACAGACAAAGTCATGCTAACTATACTTTGTTCATATAAAAGAGAGGTAACTTGTTGACTGCTCTCATTATCTATGTTGATGACATCATCATATTAGGGGACTTGAAGAAGTGAAAGAGTTAAAGTGAAATTTGGCAAGACCGTTTGAACAAAAGGATCTTGGCAAACTTAAGTATTTTTTGGGGATTGAATTGACTAGGCTAAAGAATGGTATTTTCATCTCTCGGCGGAAATATATTCTTGATTTATTGGAACAATCCGGTATGAGTGGATGTAGACCTACCGACACTCCCATGGAGGTCAACCACACTCTTGGAAGAGATGATTGAGATCTTTTTGAGGATGTTGCTGGTTACCAACATCTTGTAGGGCGATTAATCTTTTTATCACATATCAGGCCTGACATAGCTTATGATGTGGGAGTTGTTAGCCAATATATGCATTCCCCAAAGACAAGACACCTTGATGTTGTTTTTAGGATCTGGAGGTATTTGAAGGCTTCACTTGGAAGGGGAATCCTCTTTACCCCCAATACTGAATTAAAGATTGAAGTTTATACTGACGCGGGCTGGGCCGGATCTGTTAAAGATAGATGATCTACCTCTGGGTATTGCTCATTTGTTGGAGGGAACCTGATTACCCGGAGAAGTAAGAAACAACCAGTTGTCTTTAGGTCAAGTGCAAAAGCAAAGTTTAGAGCCATGACACGACATTTGTGAGGGGCTTTGGCTACGCTCCCTTATGAGTGATTTGGGGTTGGGTGAAGCTAGTCCTATTCGGCTGTATTATGACAACAAAACTACCATCAGTATTGCCAACAATCTCGTTCAGCAACTCCCTTTGCTCAGGATTAGTATCTCTTGTGGAATTTTTTTGAAAAACGTTTTCCTTTTTAGGTGTATGATAAATAATCAGTTGAAAATTCATGTGCACTTAGAGCGGTCAACGCTCTCAGTATGCCACAACGCGCACCGCTCTCAGGATTGCTACAATTGCTCAACGCTCTCAATTCATTAAGGAGAATATTGAGAAGGAGATTGTTTATATTTCTTTCGTTCCCTCAGAGGGTCAATTAGCTGATATATTTTTTCGTTAAGATAGATACTTATATGAGTAGTGTGGCACGAGGTTTTTGATGCCCCATGCGGCAGTATGCCTGCCGCTCGCAACCCCTTGCTTGATATGACATTGGTGACAACCAGAAGTATAGACTTCGCCACCCTGTAAACATGGGATTGCCCGCCGTGGGCGCCGCTCATAGCCCTCCCCATGCCACGTTGCTCGTGTGCGCATTGTATGTGTGTATGTATATGTATATATTTGTATGTATGTCCATATGTATATATATATGTATATGTATATTTATATGTATATATATATATATGTACACACACACACACACACACACACACACACATATACACACACACACACACATACATACATATATATATACACACATACATACATATATATATACACACACACACATACATATATATATATATACACACATACATACATATATATATACACACACACACATACATATATCTATTTACACACATACATATATATATATATATATATATATATATAATATATATATATATACAAGCAGTCGTGCACGGGGATCCCGTGCAGGCAACATTCTTCATGGGTGCGACATTTGTCGTGGGGGCGACATTCATCGTAGGGGCGACATTCGTCGTGGGTGCGACATTCGTCGTGGGGCCACATTTGTCGTGGGGGGTGACATTTGTCGTGGGGGCGACACTTGTCTTAGGGGCGTCACTTGTCGTGGTGTCGACATTTGTCGAGAGACGACATTAATCATGGGGGGCGACATTGGTCGAGGGCGGGGACATTGGTTGGGGGGCAGCGACATTAGTCGTGGGCGGCTACATTGGTCTTGGGCACCGACATTGGGCGTTGAAGACGGCATTGGTCGTTGGAGGTGACATTAGTCCTGGGGGGTGACATTGGTCATGTGGGGCGACATTAACCGTGCGGGCGACTTTGGTCGTGGAGAACAACATTGATCGTGGACGGGCGGCATTGGTCCCGGGGAGTGATATTTGTCATGGACAATAACATTAGTTGTGTGGGCGACATTGGTCGGGGGCGGCTAGAATGGGCGGGGGGCAGTGACAATGGTCGAGGGTGACGACATTGGTAAGGGGATGTGACATTGGTCAGAAGCGGCAACATTGTTCATAGGCGGTAACATTGGTCTTGCACAACGACATTAGTCATGTGAGGTAAGGGTGTGTCACATGCTATTACTTTTTCTTATTATTTATATCTTTCATGTAATAAATCTCCACCACCTTTATATTCCTTTTTTTTCTTTCTAGTGAATATATTCAAATTGACAACCAGAAAGGAGCTGAAACAAACCAAAATTTTCTATTCAGATATGATTCTATGGCTTAGGTACACAGGTTGTCTGATTTGGAAAATTAAAATCGAACATATATGGTTCAGTTTCTGATTTTAAGTGAAACCAATCCGAGCACACTCAATTTGTGTTCTTTTGTTTTAATTCTAAATGATTATTGTTGTGTTACCCTTTCAATTTTGTTTATTACTTCCTTTTTTGAATACTTTTATACAGGAAGAAATTATTCGAGTGAATCAAAATAAAAGAACTATCCAACAAAAGTAACAAGTTTTGTTAGATTAAAAGTGTAAAAATTACATTGACAAAAAAAAAAAAAAAAATACACGGACATGAAAAAAATTCAAAAAAGCTAGCATGAAAAAAGTGGATGGAACTTTCTAGAGCAAGTTTTCATAACTTTTTGCATAGACTGCAATCCTAGTAGTCAAATGCAACAGAACTTTAGTGCAGGAAAGTCAAAGTTCTTTTGGAAACAAAATGTCAGCATTATGTTTAATAAAATAGTGATACATAAAAGAAGTACAAAATCTTGAAGGAAGTCCAGCAGTATATCAATTTTTAAGATGAAACTACGGTGCCCAACACATTTAAAATGAAAGGAAAAACATATCATCATAAGTTTCTTGGATAACCTGAACCATTGGTTGGTAACACGAATCAACTCCCTCAAGCACATGGAGAAGGAATGGACTGAGAAAATTAAACACATGAAGAGATGGTGGAACCTTCATTTTAAATACTGCTAAGCGTTAAAACATTGAGCAACTATGTTGTGTGATCACATGCAAGATGTTGGAATGCAAGGACCAAAGAGAAAAATGATAAGCAAGCTGACCATAAAAAATCCTCCCTTTTGATGATCTGCTTGTTTCCTGCACACAAAAAAATAGGGAAAAAGGTATGATTATGATAGTCTGACAATTATTAATATAAAGCAGGAGCAATATGGGTTGACAATTCTTCAACGACAATTCAACAGCTTCCAGGTGTCGTATGAGTTCTTGATCAGTGGGGTTCAAATTTAACACCAACTGGTAGCATAAGCCGAGTTACTACTTTTACCTGCAGGTGGCTCTTCATTAGTCTAATAGTAAGCCCCGTCACATTCATCATTTGAAGCACCGATTTGTTGTTGCTCCTACAGGTGGTTCTTCACATGTCTAATAGCAAGGCTTCACATGTCTAATAGCTTGCCTTGCTTTATTCCTTGACATTTAAAAGAATAAAGTAACTTAGATACCCCATCTTCTGTGCTACATTTCACTGATTTACAGTGAAATGCAGCTACAGTTAACTGATTTTCAGTGAATCACCGTTACAGTTCACTGATTTTCAATGAACTCAGGTGCAATTCACTATTTTACAATGAACCGCAGCTGTAGTTAACTGTTTCGAGTGATTTTAAGTGAATCGTAGCAAAGAAAATTGGTAAGCTGGTGTTTTATTTTTGCTTCACAGGAGTATTGAAAATTTGTTACATAGATTTTTTACATTATTTTTTTGTGTTACATTGCACTGAACATTGAAAAAAAAGCACAAAAATCTTCAAATAAGAACCCCATCTCAAAACATAGAGTAATTTAAGCAGAGAGTTCCTGAAGAAAATGATTTATACTGATAGCAGTGGCTTAAGTTCCGCAAGGTCAAAATTTAAGTTCCTAAAAAAAAAATAAGTCTGTTAGTAAAGAGAAAAGAAAAAAAATCTAACTTATTAAATCTGATTTTATTTAAAGAATATACACAAACTTTGAAACAAAATGATATAAGCTGAAAAAAAACTGAAAATTTTTTGTTGTAGTGAGAGCATATGATCAGAACTTACAATTATTTAAAGAGTTTCGAGGAAGGAGAAATCAAGAATGAAGGCAGTGTTGTAGTGATCCCTCAACACCTCTTTAGCGTCTGATGTCGGCAGAACAGAGAGGTTAAGTGTCCTGTGGTCAATCCAGCTACTTAGAATCCTCCATTGCCGATGATGAGGAGGCCTTATGCTACTTTGCCACATGTTTAAGGTCTCGTCGTGTGGAGAGCTTATTCACGTCCTCCTGTAGAGACTCCAAAGAGTCATAGAACCGAAATATGAAAAAATAATAGTCTAGAAAAATAGTTAGGTATCTGAAGAGCTTGGTGATGAGATTAGAAAAAATAATGTGGGATCTGAAGAGCTTGACGGTGGAATTAAAAAGACTGGACTCAGATTAGAAAAAAATAAATTGATAACCTAAGAGAACGAAGAACAATAGTCAGATGACCTAGGGGAACCGAAGAACAATAGCCGAAAAAGCTTCCTAGGGAAACCACCCTTGAAGATGATCACAGTTTGGGCCGGAGGAAGTTAGAAGTGAAAGATCAAGGGTAACAATCCGTAGATGGCGTACCTGCTGGAGATGGAGGGTTGGTCGCGCTCACGGTAGGTAAAAAGCAACGATGTTGCGTGATAAGAGCTGAAAATTTTTGGTGGAAAAGTGAGCGGGAATTAAGAAATGGCCCTAATGATCATATATATTCAGATTATTTTGAATTTTGAAAAAAAAATGTGAGAGGAGGGTAGAAGGGGCAAATTGAATGTTACATCAAGCAGGGGTAGAAGTGGCATATTGAATGTTACACCAAGCACTTTTCTCGTCCATATATATATGTATACACACACACACATATATACATACATACACATATATATGTATATCAATATATATATACATACACGCATATATATACATATATATATATATATATATATATATATATATATATATATATATATGTATACACACACACACACATATATACACACATACATACATATATATGTATATATATATATGTATATTTATGTAGCAGAATATACTGATGTACTAAAATCTTGTTAAAGTAATGCTCTACTCTAAACTCTAGCTTAGATGTTTGCAGATAGAAGTTATCTTTTAGAAAGGCAATAACTTTATGCAGGCCTATTTCAGCTATCTGCAGACCATACAATTTTATAATTGTTATGTGCAGGCCAGGCTTATATGCAGGCCTATTTCAGTTATCTTTTAGAAAAGGGTCCATCTGTGGGACCTCTCCTCAATGTTTGCAAAATTACAGGTTTCACCTCTATCTTTTATAATTACAAAAATCTCCCCTGCAAGTTTTCATTTTACAACACATGCGCAAAAATACCCTCTTTAGTATTTGTGTTATAAATTGTAAACTCGAAGGGGAGGTTTTTGCAATTTCAAAAGATAGATGTGCTCAACTTGTAATTATAATAACTCTCAGAGGTGATGGAAAATCATGATTTTGTTCACTCAATTTGAATGTGAAAATGATATCAACACTTTTGGGATTTTTATTTAATGAAGTGCACACCGGTTGAGGTGTTGCCGTGCGACCTTGAGGTCACGGGTTTGAGTCCTGGAAGCAGTCTCTTGCAAAATGCAGGGTAAGGTTTGCCTGCATTTCACCCTTGTGGAGGAACCTTCACTGGACCCTCGCTGCGCGGGGATGCTTTGTTCACCAAGCTGCCCCTTTTTGTTATCTCCCGAGTTTGAATACAATATTAATGTTTTACTTGAAAGCAAATGAGCCCAAAGTTTCAAAATAAACTTGTAATTAATTGCAGGTAGCTTATCAGAAGACTATGAACCAATGAGGATATCTTTCCAGGTGCCAGGTATTCTCAGACATTGTTTCTTTTTATTTTCCAGTTTTATTATTTATTTGTAGGAGATAATTATGAAAGAAAATCATGTAATTTTGGGTACCCCTCTTCTGGGCAGTTTTTGTGTGCGCATGTTAACAATTTAAATTTAGAGGGGGAGGTTTTGGTAATTTTGATTTATACAGGGTAAGTTTTGTAATTATACAGAATTAGTGGGGTGGTCTAGCTAAATGACCCTTATTTGTAAGGGTAAGTTCAGCTCATAATTGAGTTGAAGGAGTATGAAAACATAAAAAGCGACAAGAGGCTGCTCATTAGTGAACCTGAACCGGACCAGTATATCCGGTTTGGTTTGGTTTTCTATATTGACTTAAAAAGCTAAGGTAAAAAAGAAATGATCGGTCTGGTTTGGTTCAGTGTAAGTCAGTACTTTCGAGCTGTTTCACATTTATAAGGTGAGCCATGTTGATTTGTAAATGCGGCCTTATAAATTGTAAGCCTACCCGAATTTCTCAAACTAAGAAAACGATTTTTTTTTTTGAAAAATGATCACAGGAGATATTAAGCTTAAACAAATGGATCTGTGAATGGTTGATTGCTTTTACCTTTGTTTTGAGCTTTCGGGGCGGTGCTTATGGCAAAAACTTTCTTTTGGTGTCGGGATGACTGAAATGTGGGACACATAATTGAAGTTAGGGTCTGTTTGACACGGCGGTGGCGGCCTCCGTGAACGCCGTAGTTATGAACTGTTCATGAACGCCCCCCCGCCTCACCTAAGGAACTCTTTCCATTTTATGTTCAAAATTAGTTTTTTTTAGTGGTAGCCAAACACATTCCATGATGGTGGCGTTTTTCTTCCAGCTCAGCAGAACGGATAACGGTTCGTTACCATAGCGACCGCCATCGTCATGCCAAACGGACCCGTTAATATAATATTTATATGGTTTAGAAGGTATATTCGAATTAGTAGAACAATGATTGAATATATACTATGTAATTTAGTTATAGAGTGATTATAAAAATTGTCGATGCATCTTATTAGAAGGTAAAGAGATGAGTTAGTCTGGTAATTTGAAAGAATGAAGATGCATATAATGGTTTAACATGGTGATAAAAAGCCGTTTTTAAAAACCCGTATGTTGACGAGTTTCTAAAAATATGAGGGTTGGCAATACACAACATTCATTGATGTTTTTAGGGTTTATTATGACCATTGAGGGAACTAAGATGAATGCGGGATTGGCTAGACGATTGGAAGAAGGGGTCCAAGTTTATAATCGTGATTAAAGTTCTGTTTGGAACGGTTGTGATGGTCATGAGCGCGGTGGTTGGAAACTATGATTATAAATATATTGAATGTGAAGCACGGTCACGATTGTTTGAAAGAATTGCGTTTTTAGGTAGAGTTACAATGGCGAACCGAAGGTTTGGGCTCAGTTAACTGGTTTTGGAAGAGCAGCGGGTTGCGATCTCATGAAGGGATGGGAGCGTTCCAGCGTGGGTTATATGGTTTTGGGTTATGTATTGAGCGTTGTTAAGAGCACACCTATTTAGGATAATAGCACATCAAAAAACAAAATAATACCTATTTTTAAGGCTTAGTAAAACTCCTTATGAGCACACCCTACATTCACGCCGCTCTCCCTAACCCTAAAACAGCGAATCCACATTTGATCGCCTGCATGCCGCTGCCAATCACTCGCCTGCCACCGCCGCTCTCTCGCCTGCCTCCGCTGCTCTCTGGCTTGTGCTGCCGCTGCTCTCGTCTGCCGCCGCTGCCCCCGCCTGCCGCCTATTTCAATCCATAACAACAGCTATCTTTTTATAATCAACTGAAATTTCATCTTTATTTACCACATGACCCAAGAACGAAACCTGAGGCAACCAAAATTCACACTTGCTCAGCTTAGCAAACCGCTTATGGTCCCTCAAGGCAGACAAAACTAAATGCAAGTGCTGAGCATGCTCATTAGCATTGCGGGAATACACCAAAACTCGATTGCTCCCGTCTGCCGCCGCTCTCACAAATGAAAACACAAAAAGCTCAAACATAGCAACTAGACAGGGCGCCCAGTTGGGCTTCATCATATTGTGGGTTCCAAATGACCACTATTCAAACTGGTAAAGCGTAACGGCGAAAAGAAGTTCAAATAAACATAGCCTTAAGACTTGTTTTGTAGAGGGCATGAATTGAAATGGGATCCAGTTTGGGCCAAATGGATTCTCTAGAACGCCCTAGCAATTATCGTATGCAATGCATTATCTTTCATTACAACAGCTTTGCAGCAAACAAAACAAACCCTTCATAAATAAATTAAAAAGATAAAAAGCTGATCCAATTGCTTGAATCAAGTCAGTGTGCTCATAAAAAGTTGGGTTATAAATAAAAATTGTGTCAATATCAATGATGTGCTAGTATTCAAAACATGTGTGCTCCTAACAACGCTCTATATATATTGTGCTAAGATATTTGATATATTTGTGTATAAAAAATAGTTGGTACTTTTTTTTAAGGTGACTATTTTGAAAATATAGTTTTTTTTCTTGACAGAACAAAATTTAATTTAAAAATATGACTAGTTCAATCATAAAAGTTGTGCAATAAATGTTATATTTCATCTAATAATACTAATAATTTAAATGATCCTGAAAATATAATTTTACGCCTGAAGACGTTAAGTGTGAATTAATATTTTAATTGAACATTATGTTCCTATTTTCTAATTAATTTTCAGTCAAATAAATAGTAAATTAACATTTTATTGGAGGGTAAAAAATTGTACTATTTATTTATAATTAATTAATATATTTGTTTTTGACCCCTTCAAGTTCTTCACCCTACCCTAATGTATCTTTTTTATAGTGTCCACAAGACTACCTATTCCCTGCTGCTCTCGGGCGCACGAGCTTAAATTCAACTTACGTTAAGGCCCGGTTCATGCGATCGTAACCGTTTGACCGGTGAAAATAAGTCCCCCCAAATGGAGCCTAAATGTATTTGGAAGATGCAATGTGTCAAACTTGAAGATTCGGCGTGCAATATATCAAAAATATGATATTCGGGTGCGCAAAGTGCTAATTAGTCGAATAAAAATTAAAGATGCGCTAATTAGATGAACATGTGTAATTAGTGCATAGGAAAGTAAATAGGGTGGAGTCAATGTAATATTGATAAATATTATTCAAGATTTTGTATAGCTTAAATGTAACATTAATGTGATGATGATGTTTTGCTGTTTTAGTACTAACTATTAATAAGAAAAAAGAATAGCAAATTGGAATAAGATATTAATTAAGGGTTATTTGCATTCTAAAAAGAAATTAGATTTTAATTATTTTTATGGTTTATTAAGAATTTTTTTAATTTAACTCTTTTTTGTTATCATTTGAGTTAATTTTTTCTAAATGTAGTTGAAAAATAACTATGTTTATGATTTTTTTTTTAAAAAAATCAATTTAAAATGATTATGGGGCTTTCATACGAGTCACCTTTTTTGAATATCTAATATTAATTCATCATTAATTATCTCATAAACTTTGTCATCACTCCAATTAACTATTTACCAATCATTTTCTCTAAATAAAAAAAATGCATTTGAATAGTGTGGACCGTTGACCTAAGGTTGACCCCAAAACACTAGGTGTTCCTAATAAGCTTGGATTTGCCCTAGGATGATGCCCAAACTTGGAATTGGATCTGATGGTCATGGGAGCCCACAAAGGGACACCATGGGCCTAGTGTTGACCTTTGAACACTATGAACACCAATCTAGGTCCTAAATGTCACCTTCAAATTTGTCAAATTTATCTTTTATTTTTAAAAATTTAACAACTTAATATATACTATAATATATTTAAAATAATTAAATATAATGTATTACATTCTTTCTCAATATTAAAATTAACGATGAAAAATCATAAAATTCAAAAAAAATTAGTAGGGCTCCACCTATGCTAGGTTGTCATGTTTTAGGCATATAAACGGTCTTTTCAAGAAAGATTATCGTTATGCATGTCAATGATAATGTTGAGGAGCTATCATTAAATAAATTAATTTTATTAAAGTTGATTTAACATGTATAATCATATATTTAATTATGATGAAGATTTTTTTAACAAAAATTGAAAAATAATGTATTGCTTTTTGCATTAATTAATTGATATTTTTTTATTTTAAGCTGCATTAAATAGTTGATAGGAGCCGAATGTGAGCCAATCAGAGTTGGCAATAGGGGTGGAGAGCTCTATGTCTGTCACTTGCTTATAAGTTGCACTATTAAGGTTATATTTGGAACTTCTTTTTCAGTTCATTTCATTCTAATGGGACTGGAGGAGTGTTTGGAGAGATTCGTTATAAAACGCTTGAGTTGTAGTAAAAAGAGTTGCTTTTTAATGGCAGTCATCTCTGTTGCCGCTTCCCAAACATCGTTTAATCGTATTCAGTTCAGCGTCTGGTATCAGTTTGGGCTGCCGGAGTTGCCGGAGCCAAACAGAAGCCTGGTGCTGCTTCCCAGGCTCTGTTTGTTGACGGATTCCCCTTCGACGATGAGCTGGTCTCCTCCTCTGACAATAATATATAATGATTATGTGTAAATCCTAAACCCTAAACATCCACACACAATCTCAGTTTTAAAACCTCAACTTTGAATCTCACTTTTAAACCTCTCCTTTTTAAAACGACACCGAAAGAGAGTCATACTTGCAATAGATTCTCAATTTTTTGTATTTTAGGCATTAAAAGAAGGTGAATGTTAACCACAACCTGTAATTGGCTAGTCGCACCCCAAAATCTCTCAATTTTTCACGTCTTTTCGAAATACGTCTTGTACATGCAATTTCAGGAAAAGTGTTCAACACGAAAGTTGTAGATATCAACGAGATCTACAACTTTAGTGTTGAACACTTTTCCTGAAATTGCACGTACAAGGCGCATTTCGAAAAGGCGCAAATTCTGTGCATATTTTCAAAGTACGCCTTGTACATGCTTTTTTAGGAAACTTGATCAACATGAAAGTTGTAGATCTAGTTGATATCTACAACTTTTGTGTTGAACACTTTTCCTGATATTGCATGTACAAAGCGTATTTCGATAAGACGCAAAATCTGGGTATATTTCCAAAGTACGCTTTGTACATGCATTTTTAGGAAAAGTGATCATCACGAAAGTTGTACATCTCGTTGATATCTACAACTTTTGTGTTGAACAGTTTTCCTGATATTGCATGCACAAGGCGTATTTCAAAAAGACGCGAAAAATTAGAAGATTTTGAGGTATGACAAGCAAAATAACGGGTTGCGGTTAACAATCACCTAAAGTAAACTTCAAAAGGTTTGGCCAATTCAAATGGCATCTAAAATAGGCTTTATGTCAGGGGTGTTGTTATGTGAAAATTTTGTATAGCTTTTAACAACTCAAAATATAACCCATGTTTAAGGATGAATAAATTTGTTTTTTAAGCTCCATCATTTCTTGTTATATTATACTGCATAAATATGTTTTAAAACATAAAACATAAATTTGTTTTCTAATAATCAAAGTTTGTTTGTTTATAACAAGTTATAATAGAACTCTTGGAGAAGAAGAGCACTACATCCCCTTCTTGTTGAATGGTAGACGAAGAGCACATCTTTTCCTAGGGTTTGGCCATCGGAAGGCTCTAAGAAGCATTAATGGTGTTTTTGCGTGCATCGTCATCCTTTTGAAACGACCTGTTTCGCCGAATACATAGTAATGAAGGAAGAACAACTGAATACTGCTAGATTGACCCCGCTTTTGTTATGTTTAAACTCAGGACCGGATTCAGAGGGGAGCCCATGGGACACTGACCTTCTTATTTTTCAAAATGGTTAGTGAGTTTTCATTCCTTTTGTCGAGACAATGAATTTGACTACTTATATGTCCAAACGGTGGTCATATGAGGGAGAACAACTCCGATAAGATGTAAGCGTTCATTTATTTTGTTCGAGGAAGTCAATGTCTGGCCCCCCTTGATAAAATTTCTAGAACTCTGTGATACATTCATATGATAACGGGCGGAGAAGAAAAAAATTTATCGTGCACTCGGCGCACATGAGCTGAGTGCATCGACCGTAATACAAATAATTGATCGCGTGGTTTGATATATTTCAAATCACCACCACATCTTTCAATGTCATTCATAATTTTCAGTTTTTACTTAGAAAAATAATTCTTTAATTTAAAAGAAATGTATGAGCTGAAAGGCTTGATCACCATCGATAACATGAGAAAAAAGTATCATGTTCCATCCAACTATTGTGACACTTCATGAATTTTCTGAGAAAAAGTGCCCTTTCAATTTAAAAAGATATACAAATATTTATGTTATTTTATTTTAAAAAAATTTATACACCCACATTTTAAATTTCCTTACTCAGCAGCTGCTTAAACTATAAATGAACTTCAATTATAAACACTAATTTGAATTATGAGCCAAATCAGTATTATAATAATCAACTGATAATATAGAGTGGGAAATGAAAATTTATTTAACTTACATATTTACGTGATTATTATAATACTTGAAAATGCACATTTGAACCAGTATTCTCATATATAAAAAATGGTTAAATATTTATTTATTTTGATAATGGCGCCAAATTCGGTTATCTTAAAAATTATAGAATATGGTCTTGGTATGTGGGAGGAGATTTTTTTAGAACTGGGCTTTATTTGAAGAGAGAATTTTTTGTGCGGTATCCTCACGGGAGATCGGTGAAGAATTTTTTTTTAGTTCAAAAATATAACTAGATTTTCATTGATTGTAAAAATAGACTGGATTTTAGTTTAAAAAATGAACTGGATTTTTAGTTCAAAAAGATATTTTTACAGTTGAATTTTCACCCCAAAATAGTCATGTGGGTACTTAAATTGAGCGTAAAAATACATATATCAAATTTCATGACTTATTTTGTGAAAAAAATAAAAAAAAAACATAGGAGGATAAAAATAGTCATGTGGATACTCTCCGTGGGGGTACCGAACAGAAAATTTTTCGTTATTTGAAAATCTAGGTCCGGGTGAAATTACATGGCGACATTTGTAGAAGCACACAAGAATGCTTCTCTTTAGGGTTTTGTGGGTAGGGTTTATAGTTTCAGAGAATAGGAGAGAGGTAATGCAAGAGGACACGGTGTACTGCTTTGTTCGCCAGTGGCCTGCATTTTAATGATCTCTCGGGAGATAAAAATGCTCTCTCAGGAGATCAAAATATTCTGCACGGAGGTAATATTTATCTCCTAGGAGATCATTGTTTTTCTCCTTATTCCATGGAAGCAAAGTAGCAAGAAGCCAAGGAAATTTATCGCCCTTCTAGGATCACGATACATATCGCGTTGTAGTTTCACATGAATGTAGATTTCTAAATGGAGCCCGGTAAAAAAAAATCGCTTCTCAGATGGATAAGGCTAATATCGAGCCGAGTTCAAGCAATTTGGCGGCTCGAAATCAAAATTTTTGACTCAAAATCGAAATAGTCGGCTCGTGTCGAAATGTATAGATTCCGAATCGGCTCGAAATCGAATTGAGCCGTCTCGAAGTTGAATATTTTTTTTCTCTTTATTACAAGTTAACTCAAGATATGATTAAATTTGGCAACATCTAAATTTAACAAATCAAATATTTATAATCTTCATTCTCTTCATTTAAGTTTAATTTTTTTGTTTTAAATTATAAAATAAAAATATATTAATAAACATATAATATTTTTAATCAATTTGAGGCTATTCAAATCATATTTCAAACAATTTAAGATACACTTAAAATTACGTTCAAATCAAATTAAATCAATTAAAATTTAGTCAAAATAATTTTAACGAATTTTGATTAAATATTAAGGGATATTCTAAGTTTTGAATAATACGCTCGAATTCTCTCTATTTTAGTATTTTTAGTATTTTAGTATTTTTTTTTTCATTTTACCTGAAGAAAGTATATAAATAATGAGATTAATTAATCCGTGACAGAGCGGTGGAAGGCTTTTCGGCGTTTTCGCCACTACCAACTGTCTCTCCTGCTGCTCCTCCTTTCTCACCGACTCCCTCTCTCTCTCTTCATCTCTTTCTCTCTCTACCTTGGCCTCATCAATGGCGACGAAGTAGCTTTCCCCTTCCAGCAATTTTGGTCAGCAAAGCCTGCATTAATATATTCCTCTGTTCTCGGATTCTTCTCGAGCTCCTGTTTTCGCCGGCTATAAATTACCCGGCACTGAGTTCCACATTCACCGTCAGGTGTTTTCTCCGATCCGCCAAGTGTCTTCTTCCCGAATCGATTTCCCTCCGGTTTCTTTCGATCGATCTGACCCTTCCGGCATGGATTACAAGGATGATGCGGCGGAGGAGAGAGCCGGTTTGGTCGGAACTGAAAAGCCGGCGAAGGACGGGAGTTTTCGGTTCAAATTGAAAGCACTGGGGAGCCTGGGGAAAATGGATATGCACTTCAGAGCGGATAAAATTGATCTGAAGAGCCTGGATATTCATCTGGCGAAGCGGTTTACAAAGGGATGGAGGAGCTGTAAGATTGATAGGCATATGAAGGAGTGGGAGATTGATTTGTCCTTGCTTGATTTGAGGCATGAACTGGCAAGAGGAACTTATGCTACTGTTTACAAGGGAGTTTATGATGGCCACGATGTTGCAGGTTTGAATCTCATCTCCATTTTTCTTCCTAGAGCTCTTGTCATCAAGGAGGAGGCTCTCACCAAAGTATGAGAGTTCTAGCTTCAGTCATGGTCTCAGTCTAGTGTCTCGTTGTCGTCTCTTTGGAAGGAGGAGCTCTTGTCATCAAGGAGGAGGCTCTCACCAAAGTATGAGAGTTCTAGCTTCAGTCATGGTCTCAGTCTAGTGTCTCGTTGTCGTCTCTTTGGAAGGAGGAGCTCTTGTCACCAAGAAAGGAGGAGGCTCTCGTGAAAATATGAGAGTTCTAGCTTCAGTCATGGCCTCCGTCTAGTGTAGAGATTGTCGTCTCTTTTAAGCGAGAACAATTGCTCTTTTTATAGGCATGGGTCCTACGCCAACGGTAGCCATACCGCCCGGCGATAGCTACTTTAGGCAGCTTCTTTTTTCTTTGGAAATCAACAACTTTGGCAACTTTTCATTGCAATTCTCCATTACTGCAAATCACTGTTACATGTTCTTTGTATCTTTTTTTTTGGAGAAATTACATATAAATCACAGAGGTTTCTAGGATTTGTATGTCAAATTTGTGTTAAGAGTGTCACGTGAAATGAACGGTGATATTCTAGCATATGTCGTGACTCGTTAAAAGTGATGGTTTAGTCCCACGCTGCCCAGTGTGCTCCTTGATCATGTGTGTATAAGTGAGGTGGCCCTCCTCCCCCAACCGCATAGTTCTGGGGAATGACACCACAATGCTTTACATGGTATCAGAGTAGGGGGCACGCGGCGAGGGGGGTATTGTGTGCGCCACGTGGAATGAGCGGTGATGTTTGAGCGTGTGTTGTGACTCGTTAAAAGTGGTGGTTTAGTCTCACGCCGCCTAGCATGCTCCTTGGTCCTGGGTGTATAAACGGGGTGACCACTCCTCCCCAAATCGCGTGGTTTTGCAAAGTGATGCCACAATGCCAACACATCATCAACAATTGAGCATGCTAGGCAATGTGGGATTAAACCGCCTCTTTTAACGAGTCGCGACACAGGCTTAGAATCTCCATCCATTTCACGTGATGCACTCAATAATTTTGGCATCATAATAACTCTATTAGTATCGATGAAAGCAGAATCATGTGTACAACCCAAATTTAGCGACCCAAGTTCAGACATCACCCAACTAGGGCAGGGTGGTCCCCATCAGGAGAACTTGGGCTAGGCGAGGCGGCTTGGATGATCGTGAGGCGGACTCAACAGACGGGTACCCGCTCGTTGAACGAGTCCCTTACGCAAAGACGACCGCGAGACGGACAAGCCGGCGAGGCGACGCCACTCACTTCGTGTACTCGCCTCGACAAGGAGAGTCGGCCCACCCTTCCGCCTGCTCGCATCTCATATCTGTCTACCCATAGTCATCTCAAACAACGGGATTCTGCTGTCCAGAGACCAATCAGTGGTGCCGATAGCAAAACCCAAAAGGCGAAGGCCGCTATCCGCAGGCCATGGTGCCGATAGCAAAACCCAAAAGGTGGAGGCTGCTATCCGCAAGACATGAAAGATGGATTTGCCCATGGTTTGGGGTTTGCCTATAAATAGACCCTCAAAGCACCTTGGAGAGACAGACCCAGCCTCCCAGAGCTCCTGAATTTCGGAGAGTTCTTGCTCTGTGCCATCCAAGGTGCCAAACTCATCTTTTGGCTTTAGGGGGAAGACACAACACACGCTTTCGGGTGAGCGGTGAGACCTCCATGCTGTAGCTCATCGGGTCTGTGAGTAGTCAACCACTTCAAATTAGTGAATGTTGAATCCGGGCTTGAATTGACCCACCTTGAGCACTTAACGACGAGCCAAGTAACTTGAACTGTCCCTCCAGTCTGAACTTTGTTGAATCGATATCCGGGTTTAAACATTTTGGTGCGGTTAACGTGGACTGACAGTTCTTGAAGAAAATACTTGTTTGACAGAGCCACGGTAGGACAGGGAGAGTAAGGAGATAGCCTGGGGAACTCGCATCCTTCAGGCGAGTCCATGATGATCAATGGGGCAGCAGGTCGGCCAAAGAGTCTTGTTAAAGATAACCCTACCCTCACCACCTTATTTATAGAGTCAGGAGAAGAAGCCTATGCGGTTTAACATCCTACTTGCGGGGCTCGCCAAATCGGGGTTGGATGGTTTCTTTCCGACCTCTGGTGAGCTCGCAAAGAAGCGAGGATTGTGTACAATCCCAATTTAGCGACTCCAGTACAGACAGCACCCAGCCAGGGCAGGGTGAGCCCCATCAGGAGAACTCAGGCTAGGCGAGGTGGCTTAGATGATCGCGAGGCGGACTTAACATACGGGTACCAACTCGCTGAACGAGTCCCTTACGCAAGGACGACCGCGAGCCTGACAAGTCGGCGAGGCAACGCCACTCACTTCGTGTACTCACCTCGGCAAGGAGAGTCGGCTCGCCTTTCCGCCTGCTCGCATCTCATCTCTGTCTGCCCATAGCCATCTCAAACAGCTGGATTCCGCTGTCCGCAGACCAATTAGGGGTGCCGATAGCAAAACCCCAAAAGCTGAGGCCGCTAACCGCATACCATGAAAGATGGATTTGCCCCTGGTTTGGGGTTGCATATCCCTGAAAGCACCTTGGATAGGCATACCTAGCCTCCCAGAGCTCCTGAATTTTGGAGAGTTCTTGCTCCGTGCCATCCAAGATTGCGAACTCAACTTTTGGCTTTGGAGGGATGACACAACACGCGCTTCCGGGTGAGCGGTGAGACCTCCACACTGCAGCTCGTCGGGTCTGTGAGTAGGCAACCACTTTTAATTAGTAAAGACTGAATCCAGGCTCAAATTGACCTACCTTGAGCACTCAACGACGGACCAAGTAACTTGAACTGCCCCTCCCGTCCGAACTCCGTTGAACCGATATCCGGGTTTCAACATTTTGGTGCAGTGAATGTGGATTGGAAGTTCTCGAGGAAAATACTTGTCTAACGGAGCCATGGTAGGACAGGTAGAGTAAGGAGACAGCCTGAGAAACTCACATCCTTCAGGCAAGTCCATGACAATCAAGGGGGCAACAGGTCGGCCAATGGGGCTTGTTAAAGATAGCCATACCCTCACCACCTTATTTATAAAGTCAGGAGAGGAAGCCGATGCGTCTTAACATCCTACTTGCTGGGCTCGCCAAATCAGAGTTGGATGGTTTCTTTCCGACCTCTGGTGAGCTCTCAAAGAAGCAGAGATTGTGTACAACTCCAATTTAGCGACTCCAGTCCAGACAGCACCCAACCAGGGTAGGGTGAGCCCCATCAGGAGAACTTGGGCTAGGCGAGGCGGCTTGGATGATCGCGAGGCAGACTCAACAGACGGGTACGAGCTCGTTGAACGAGTCCCTTACGCAAGGACGACCGCGAGCCTGACAAGCCGGCGAGGCGACGCCACTCACTTCGTGTACTCGCCTCGGCTAGGAGAGTTGGCTCGCCCCGGCTAGGAGAGTTGGCTCGCCCTTCCGCCTGCTCGCATCTCATCTTTGTCTGCCCATAGCCATCTCAAACAGCGGGATTCCGCTGTCCGTAGACCAATGAGGGGTGTCGATAGCAAAACCCAAAGAGCGGAGGCCGCTATCCGCCGACCATGAAAGATGGATTTGCCCATGGTTTGGGGTTGTTAAAAATAGTCCCTCAAAGCACCTTGGAGAGGCAGACCCAGCCTCCCAGAGCTCATGAATTTCGGAAAGTTCTTGCTCCGTGCCATCCAAGGTGCCGAACTCAATTTTTGGCTTTGTGGGGCAGACGCAACACGCGCTTCCGGGTGAGCGGTGAGACCTCCACGCTGCAGCTCATCGGGTCTGTGAGTAGGCAACCACTTCAAATTAGTGAAGGCTGAATCTGGGCTCGAATTGAACTACCTTGAGCACTCAACGACGGACCAAGTAACTTGAACTGCCCCTCCAATCCGAACTCCGTTGAACCGATATCTGGGTTTCAACATTTTGGTGCGGTGAACATGGATTAACAGTTCTCGAAGAAAATATTTGTCTGGCGGAGCCATGGTAGGACAGGGAGAGCAAGGAGACAGCCTGGGGAACTCGCATCCTTCAGGCTAGTCCATGACGATCAAGGGGGCAGCATGTCGGCCAAAGAGGCTTGTTAAAGATAGCCATACCCTCACCACCTTATTTATAAAGTCAGGAGAGGAAGCCGATGCGGATTAACATCCTACTTGTATGGCTCGCCAAATCGGGGTTGGATGGTTTCTTTCCAACCTCTGGTGAGCTCGCAAAGAAGAGGGGATTGTGTACAACCCCAATTTAGCGACCCCGGTCCAAGCAACACCCAGCCAGGGCAGGGTGAGCCCCATCAGGAGAACTTGGGCTAGGCGAGACGGCTTGGATGATCGCGATGCGGACTCAACAGACGGGTACTAGCTCGTTGAATAAGTCCCGTACGCAAGGACGACCGTGAGCCGGACAAGCTGGCGAGGCGACGCCGCTCACTTCGTGTACTTGCCTCGGCAAGGAGAGTCGGGTCGCCCTTACGACTGCTCACATCTCATCTCTGTTTGCCCATATCCATCTCAAACAGCGGGATTCCGCTGTCCGCAGACCAACCAGGGGTGTTGATAGCAAAACTCAAAAGGCGGAGGCCGCTATCCGCAGACCATGAAAGGCGGATTTGTCTCTGGTTTGGGGTTTGCCTATAAATAGATCCTCAAAGCACCTTGGAGAGGTAGACCCATCCTCCCAGAGCTCCTGAATTTCGTAGAGTTCTTGCTCCGTGCCATCCAAGGTGCCGAGCTCAACTTTTGGCTTTGGGCGGAAGACACAACACGCGCTTCCGGGTGAGCGGTGAGACCTCCACGCTGCAGCTCACCGGGTATGTGAGTTGGTACCCACTTCAAATTAGTGAAGGTTGAATCCGGGCTCAAATTGACCTACCTGGAGCACTCGACGACGAGTCAAGTAACTTGAACTGCCCCTCCAGTCCGAACTTCGTTGAGCCGGTATCCGGGTTTCAACAATAGGGAAAATAGATTAAAGGATAAGATTGTCTTAAATTTCCTATCATCCCAAACATCTATGTTAGTTTGTATCAGAGTTTTATAATCATTAATTAACTAGACAATTGTAGAGAATAAGTTAGATCACAGTTTAAACAGTTCATAGCAAAGTCTTATACAAAAATTCATATATGATGCGGGCACCCATACTTTAGGGGGGTTCCAGGCATTAAATAGCTAGAATCCCCTCTGCCCCACTAACTTAGTGGGGTCATGGGGGGTTAAGTGAGGTTAACCAAAGTTAACCTCACTAATCCCATGGAGGGAACCTCTCCAACCGCCGTGCGTGGCAAAACCGCCACACCGAACCGCCGCAGAGCCCAACAGGCGGCTGACCACTCGACCGACCGCCGCTCGCCTAATCGTCGCCGCGCGGCCATGCGCCCCGTGTAGACATGATGCCAGGCGACCGGTCGGCCACCGCTCCTCTGGCCGCCGCTCCGCGGCCGCACGCGGCCAAGCAGGCAGCCTGCCACGCGGTCGGCTACTGCATGCCTGACCGTCGCCCGTGGAACCTTGGCCGCGCGGTCGTGTGCCCCGCGCCAGGCCGAGCGGATGGCTGGTCGGCCGCCGCTCGCCTGGCCACTGCCGCTAGGCCGAGCGGGTGGTCGGAAAAGCCTCGCGCGGCCGAGTGGACGGTCGGCCATCCGGCCGGCCAACGCACGACCGTTTCCACACAGCTCTCCGGGAGCGTGGTCGTGCATTCCACTTGCGCGACTGCAGGGCTGGACGAGCAGCCGACCACTTGGCCGCCCTCCGCACCGTCATTCGCCGACCGTGCGGCCGTCGACTGGCCTGCCGCATGGTCACACCCGATCGGGCACTCGGCCAGCCTCCTTGGCCGGCCTCTTGGCCGGCCCTCGTCGCCGGCCGACCCTCGTCGCCGGCCGACCCTCGTCGCCGGCCGGCCCCTCCGCCATCATCGGACGATTCTCCTCCACCATCCAATTGCTGCCACTCGATCTCCAACGTCCGATCGCCGTATAACAACCTCATGTAACCGCCCGTCATGGGGGGCATGTAGCCAAAAAATAATAATTTGTGTGCGCATAACAATTCTATAAAAAATACATGTTATAAAATATAAGGTATTGATATGCAAATATCACATAAAGTGGTTGTGTCTGTGGATAATCATGCAACCATCGTAACCACCCCGAAAGCCTATAAATATAACCACAGGGTCCTCCTTCATTTCCTCTTCCTCTCTTGAGATCTCCTTCGATCTTCTCCTCCTCCAGTTTCTTCTACACATGTGAGAACTCCCTTGAAGGTGTCCTTGCGTTTTCGAGGAGTCCTTCAAAGATCTTCAAGCGTCTTCGAAGATCTTCGATCTCCTTCGAGCGTTCTTGCGCCTGTTCCGCTCCGTGCACGTCCCACTCCGCGCACGTTCCACCTTGCGCGCACTTCCCTACGCACTAAGCACGCTCCGTGCACATTGCGCCCTCCAGTCTGCAACAAGCTCTCCGGTCAGCAGCAAGTCCTCAGGTCAACAACAAGCTCTTTGCTTCAGACTCGACTGCTCGCAACAGGAGACAAACCGCATACGAGAATACGCGCAGAGCGCGCCCCTCCAACCTCCAAGCAGCTACTGAAGACTCCAGAGCGCACAGAGCGCAACACTCTCCTTCGCGCGAGAAGAAATACTTACCTCCGCAAGCGGTGGTCTGTCACCCTCGGAGCCCTTCTCTCTCCCCCAATAATTGTAACGAGAGGCGACATGTCGCCCTCGAATTCTCTGCCAAAGCTCTGTAACAACACAAAGGAGATAGTGGAAGTTTGGTCGGTACCGGTCCAACCACGTGGTTTTCACTCATATCCGGGGTTTTCCACGTTAAAAAATCGTCTTGCCAGCCATTGCGTTCTTTTCATTCTACATTGACTGTTTGTGCGCTCGACCGCTCCAGAGCTAAGACGGTCCAATTTAAACCAGTCTGCCGGGAGCCTCAAGCTTACCTGCAACAATATTCTAAGGTGTTAATTATATGTCTCTAATCCTAATCCAAGACGACGTTGACGCTGATCTCAACCCACAGGGTCAAGCACGGGCCTATGTAATAAAATGCTAGAAGAAGGAATTAACTGATATTAACCTGTCATAGTGAAACAGATAAAAATCATGAGCTTACTAGGTTACCCTGTCAAAGCCAATGTATATTGATACAAAGCCCACTTAGAATTGGTTGATCGCCTCCGCAGTTTACAAGACCCATCGGTCCTAGCTCGAGCTTGAATTATTGCAAATACTTCATCTCACTGCATCGCACACCATACGATTCGTCGAGTTTTGGGGGAAGTTTCTTATCATCATTCTGAGATCAATGGTGGTGAAAGTTCATCGATCCGATTGCGGAATCTCATGCAATCTCCTCTGGACTGTCGTCACTAAAAAAAGGGAAATTGTTGAATTGCCCTCAAATTTTTTGGAAAAGTCTCTTCTCATCATTCTGAGATTGTCGACGGTTTGTCGATCGATCACCGGATCTCCAACAATTATCATTGGAACAATATAATTGATCAATTCAATTTCCTCATGCTCAATTTCCTTGTTTGGTCCAATGTTGGTGGGCTAATTTCTTTAAACTAAATTTCACTAATTTATTGAGGTTATCCCCCATCAAAACCCTGAGTTTGATGATTTGCATATTCTATATTGTAGTGAAGATGTTGGACTGGGGAGAAGATGGATCTTCTACCGAAGCAGAAATTGTTGCTCTCAGAGAAACATTCCAGAAAGAGGTTATTGTGTGGCATAAACTTGATCATCCAAATGTCACCAAGGTAAATTTTTTTAAAAAACTGAGAATTTTCTCTCACATCAACAAACTCATGTCACGGGTTTGTGAGCGTAATATAGATATTGGGTCCGTCCACATGCAATTCTAACAATAGTATCAAAGCTAGCTAGGCCCAGCCACTTCCCTTGTCAAGCGAACAGAGGTCGACTATCGCCGAGCTCATTAGTAACCTCTAGATTATCTAGAGTTCAGGGATATTCACTTTCAGCCTCACACAATTAAAAAAGTAGTCATTATGTTAGATGTGGTCAAAGACCCGGCACGTGAGGGATCATAGTTTTGTGCATTTAATGTAGATCTTGGCCTCCTCCATCCACAATCAATTGGTATTGGGTTTAATGTTTAGGTTCTAACATGATATCAGAGTAGCACTTAGGCTCCGTTTGGGGGGACTTATTTTCACTGCTCAAGCGGTTACGACCGTCCGATTCATGCGGTCGTAACCGCTTGACCGGTGAAAATAAGTCCCCCCAAACGGAGCCCAAGTCTCATATCGCTCAATTAAAGAGAAATCTACCTGATAGAGCCAAAGACCCTACATGTGATGGGCATGCTGAGAATATAGTCCCACTTCTTGAAAGCCTTTTGCACTTAATATTGTTTTTGAGCTCATCCACCTTCAGCCCATTAGTTTAATGTTGGATGCTTAGATTTTAACACAGTTAAGCAGAACACATGCAGTAAATTTTTGCCTCCACATATAGCCCTTATATCTCTTTTCTTTGTTTATTAGATTCAATTCTTACTGCATTTCAAACAGCTGGAGTAAAATAGTAACTTTGCTGCTGTATTTTTAGTTTATTGGTGCTTCGGTTGGATCAAATGAACTCAAAATTCCACAAAAGAGTTCGACGAGCAGTGATACCAATTCTTTTCCAGCTCGATCATGCTGCGTTGTTGTGGAGTTTCTCGCAGGCGGGACATTGAAGCAATTTCTTATAAGACACAGTAGGAAGAAACTTACTTACAAAACTGTAATCAGATTAGCATTGGATCTATCCAGGGGGTGAGAGCAATGTTATTTGCATCAGCTGTATTTATACTATATTTCCATTATCAGAAACAACGATAAAGAATATGAACTCTCTTCTTGCAGATTGAGTTATCTGCATTCGCAGAAGATCGTTCATCGTGATGTCAAAACTGAAAATATGCTGCTGGACAAATCCGCAAACCTCAAAATCGCTGATTTTGGCGTTGCTCGTGTCGAGGCACAGAATGCGAAGGACATGACCGGAGAAACCGGTACCCTTGGTTACATGGCTCCCGAGGTCAGCGAGTTATATATGCCTTTCCTACTAGCTTCATAGTCATACATGACCTTATTGAATTTTCTGGAAATCCTTTGAAGTAGTCCATTTTATGTAGGTCCTTAATGGTAAGCCTTACAACAGAAAATGCGATGTATATAGCTTCGGCATATGCTTGTGGGAAATCTATTGCTGCGACATGCCTTACTGGAATATTAGTCTTGCTGAAATATCCTATGCTGTTGCGGATCAGGTTAATCCTCAGATTTTCTTCAGTATTTGTAAGAATCTACGAATCCAAGTTACAATTAATTGGTTGCCGGTGGAGGGGCTATATTAAGTGCACACATGCGTGTAGCGTCTTTAACCTCAGTTGTAACATCCCGAATCCGATGAGGACGGTCGTGGGGAGTGACTTTGAGGTAGTGAAGTCCAAACATAGTAGGAATGAACTGAATCCCACATAGGAATTAAGGGAAAATTCATGTACTTAATAATAATTTGAATACCAGAGACACATTTTTGAAGCAAGTGATTTGATTTTTGTTAATAATTCCATAATTTTTGGGATTAGTTAATGATGTGGCACAGGCATAACACCTGCCCGCCATCCCGGAGTCCCATCAGAGGGCCCATCTTGGAGTCCACCAAGGCGGTTTTATCAGGTCCGCGGATCGTACACCTCAACCCGTCTTCGACATGGAGTCAGCACCATGTTGCAGGTTGTTGAGGCTCGGGATCGAACATCTGACCTCCTAGATAAGACTCTTTCACCAGAGCTCTCATCACCAACTGATTCACGGGTCAGTTGGTGATGAGAGCTCGCCTGAGAGTTCTTTATCGAGGTCTCGAGATCGAATCTCGGTCTCAACAACCTTTCTGCTTCCTGTGGTGGGACCTGAGACGGGTTGGGGTGTACGACCCGCGTGCCTGATAAAATCGCCTTGGTGCGACGTCAAGGTGGGCCCCCTGGTGGGACTCCAGGGTGGCAGGTAGTGTGGCGCCTATCCTGCATCATAAAAGTGATGCAGGACATGCGTCATACCTATCTGCCACCCTGGAGTCCCACCAGGGGGACCCACCTTGGCATCCCAACAAGGAGGCTTTATCAGGGACTGCAGCCCAGTACAACCAGTCTCCGGTCCCACCACAGGAGCTGAAAGGTTATTGAGGCCGGGGATCGAACACCAGACCTACTTGATAAAGAGTCTTCAGGCAGACTCTCATCACCAAGAGTCCTCGGACAGACTCTTGGTGATGAGAGCCTGCCTGAAAACTCTTTCTCAAGAAGGTCGGGTGTTCAATCCCTGGCCTCAACAAATTTTTGGCTCATGTGGTGGGACCAGAGGCGGGTTTGGGTGTACTGGGTTGCAGTCCCTGATAAAGCCGCCTTGGCGGGACTGGACCTCCTAGTGGTACTCTAGGGTGGCAGACAGGGGCGACGCTTGTCCTGGATCAGTTATATATCCCGGGAAATACTCATAGATTACCTATTGAAAAAAGATTAGACTGTGTAGTTCAGCTTCGTATGAACTGAGGTGAACCAAAATGAATAATACCTCAAACATTATTGGTTGGTTTGTTGCATCAGACTCGTGGACTTTTCTTTTAATTGAGTGACACGAGAGTGGGACTAGATTCTCCTTTCACTCACGCATCGTCGAATATATGGTTTATAAAAGTTTGTTTCGCAACTCTGACTGTTATGTGTGCGGTCTAGATGTAAGAACTTATGAGTTTTTGAATGTGTGACAGAACATGAGACCACGGATCCCTCGATGCTGCCCGAGCGCATTGGTGAATGTCATGAAGAGATGTTGGCATGTGAACCCCGACAAGCGGCCGGATATGGACGAGGTCGTGAGGCTTTTGGAGGCGATCGACACCAGCAAAGGCGGCGGCATGATTGTTGATGGTCCGGCGCCCAGCTGCCTCTGCTTCGTCTCTCCAATCCGAGGACCTTAAGTTCTGCTTTGGATTTTGTAGCTTATACACACAAACATTTACACCAGCCAATTTACCACTGGGTTGATGATGCACATTTGGAAATATGATTTTTTAGGGTTTACTTACTATTATTCATATATTTACACCAGCTAATTTTCCACTTGGTTGATGATGCACATTTGTAAGGATGACTTTATTTTGTTACTTATTATTATTATTCATATATTATATCTTTTATTTATTGCTACAGCCTACATTCATTGTTCTTGTTACTTATTTGTAAGGCGATTGATATATGCTCACCTCATTTGGCTAATCGCAGCCCTTAAAATATGTTTTAAAATTAAAATTAAGAACCCTACCTTTGTATAACTGCAGCCCGCTCCCCAATTCCTTGCGTCTCTTCCACCGCCTCGTCGGAGCCCGCCGCCTCGCCGGAGCCCGCCGCCTCCCAATTTATTTTAAAAAAAACTTCGCTGTTGCAGAAAAGGTTCCGCCGACGGCATGACTTGGAACCTTTGGAAGATGTTGTCGACGAGGGTTAGTAGGTCGTCAGTTCGCGGCTCACCAGCGTCTAGGCCCCCTGCAACTCCTCTCTAAGAGTTGAGCAGTGGTGGCACCATTATGTCGAGTAGTCTCTGACATCAGAGCTAGGATTTGGCCGTCAGAGTGCTCCTCCCTTCGCCACGGCTCTCTTGTCTCGATGAGCTAAACCCTGCATCATTGTTCTTCTCGAAACTGGATTCTATATCAATATCTATCAGTAGAGATACTAAAAAAGTTTAATCTTCTTATTTTTTATGTTTGAATCTCAAATTTCTACTCGATTGTGAGCTAAACGTTTTATCGAAATACATAAATTGGATGGAGGCAGCACAATAATCCACGGAATCAATGTGTGTTTGTCGTTTTTTTGTTTTGTTTTGGGCTACGAATAGTAATATGATGTATGAATAGCGGTTTAGGGGCTGCGTATATCAAAGGGCGGCGAATATTCAAATCAGGTATGCGTATATCAATCGCCTATATTAAATAAACATCTGGTGTATTTTCTCTTGGTGGGTATCAGAATGATCAATTTTCTCTTGCCCTTTAGTTATTTACCATAAATTTTATAAATATGATTATTTAAATTATTTATAAATAAATAAATAGTCAAATTATCACATAAATTCTCTATATTATTGGCTCACATCAAAGTTCAGTTTTAAGCTCTTATCTCTCTACCCTTATCTCAGATGAGCTCATCGAACATATCCAACAAGCAATACCTTGACGTTTATTGTTTGCGGATGATATTGTTTTGGTCGATGAGATGCGCGAGGGTGTGAACCCAAAATTTGAATCTTGACGGGACACTTTAGAAAAGAAAGGTTTTAGGTTGAGCAGGGCAAAGACGGAGTATATGGAGCTTAAATTTAGCAGTACAAGAAGGACATATGACTTCATTATTAAGTTAGGTGATCAAGATATTTTACGTAGTTAGTGTTTTACATATCTTGGATCAATAGTTCAAAACGACAGAGTTATTCATAAAGATGTGACACGTAGAATCCAAGCGGGTTGGTTGAAATGAAGAGGCATGTCAGGGATCTTATGTGATCGTAAGGTACTGTTAAAACTTAAGGACAAGTTTTACCGTACGACAATTAGACCAGCCATGCTATATGATTTTGAGTGTGGGGCAGTGAATTGTGTACTTGAGCAAAAAATGGGAGTTCCGGAGATGAGAATGCTTAGGTAGATGTGTGGACACACGAGATTGGATAAAAATAGGAATGCATGTATCAGAGATAAGACATGAGTAGCACCAATTGCAGAGAAGATGCGAGAAGCTCGAATAAGATGGTTTGAACACGTACAGAAGAGACCATTAGAGGCACCTGTTAGACGTTGTGAGAGTCTTGTCACTAGGGATGTTAAACGAGGGACGGGTAGACCAATAAAGACTCGGGGAATGAAAGAAGACATGATGTATTTAGGCATTAGCAAGATTATGACACAAGATAGAGCACAATGACGACAAAGAATCATATAGCCGACCCCACTATAGTGGGATAAAGGGTTGAGTGTTCTTGTTGTTAAATGAATAGTCATATTACTTTGATCGACAAGATCTATCTATAGATGGATAAAATTATATGAGCGAGTAGAACTCAAAAGTATAAAAATTCCAAAGAATATTAGAGACTCAAAATAGACGCACAAAATCGGTGCCAGAAGGAACTCTCGTTGCCGTCTGATGACTCACCGCCATGAGATAAGAGAATCTGATTATGACTCAACCTTATCGTAAGCGCTTACGCGCCCCTCGCTCGCTTCCAATGCTTCGCAATCTACAACCCCCTCCACACTGACTCGCCATTGTATGTGCAACCTTGCAACAATCCACCCCCGATGCACCCCCATCCAGTCCAACACACGGCCACAACAACATCTACTCGCCTCACCTCAACCTTGCCATGCACAGCCACTCTCTTCCTTGCTTTCCTTTCCACAGTGTTTCTACAAACCTCAAACCAATTTTTATATAGGAACTAAAAACATTCAAAGGCTCCGTTTGATACGGTGATGGCGGTCATTAACATGGGGATCAGTCGTCATTCGTTAACACTCATCTAAAAAACTTCATTCACTTTTATGTTCAAACGGATGATGTTTGTTAGATGATCCTTAACGAATAACAATTTATCTCATGCATTTACGATCGCCACCACCGTGTCAAATAAAGCCAAATTCAACATGTTAATCTTTTTTGCCCGTGCAACTTACTACTCGGCGCAACCGCAGCCATCCACACAATAACTTTTCCAGTAAAACAAGCTCCAATGTGCAATCTGCCAAAGCACAACATCAAGCATGCTTCTTGTTGTTGCAAAATTAACGGACATTAATTATTTAACCAACACCTCAAAAATCATTGGAGCTAATGGCTTCATTTTTCACTATGACATTTCTACAGGCAAATTTTTGAGGGTGCGAACACATCCAAACATTATTTTTATTCAAAGATATAACATTTTTCAGCAGGCAGGACTTGTGGACGCTTGTATGCTATAACACCACTCAACAACACTCAAGCCTTTATCTCATTATAGTGGGGTCGGCTATATGGATCTTTTGTCGCCTTTGTGCCCTATTTTTTGTCATAATCTCAATAATGCCCAAGTACATTGACGCTTGTATGCTGTAAAAAAAAATTTTGAATGAGTGAATAAGGCCATCAAATATTCAAATGAATCCGAGCAACTCTCCACTGGGCTCCGTTCCGAGATCTAGAACCGGATGAAGCGGCGCTTTGACGAGTGGATGAATGAATGTGCACGATCAAAGCAGAGGCGGATCTAGGAGATTCAACATGGGGGACCAGACATTGTCATCCTCCGGCCAAAGTTTTTTTTTTCGAACATCTTCATATTATCAAAGTTGTTTCTCACTCATTTGATCACCAACCTTGATGTGTAAGTAGTCAAAATTCACTGTCACAAAAAAACTATTTTTGCAATATGCATGGGGGTAGTCGTGTTCAAAAAGTCCGATCGGGTCGGGCTGGGACCGGGCCGATCGGGCCCGGGCGTTTTACCAACCGGGCTCGGCCCGGGCCCCGAACTGAGCCGGGCCGGGCTCAGGCTTCCTGTCAAAGAGATGGTCTGATAAGACCCTCCACGCCGTCCCCGACCAGCCTGATTTTGGATTAGGCGGGATTTTAATCCCCAAATAGGCAGGATTTATGGGATTTCCAATAGAAACTGGCGGGATTTTCCGTCGGCCCGGGTGTCGGGTCCAGGTTAGGCCCGGCGCACGGGCTTTGCCCGGCCCAGGCAACCGGCTAATATGGGGCCCTGTAAGGCCCCCTAGCCCAGTCTTGGCCTAGGCCGGGCCTAGCCAGGCTTTTTTCGACTCCGGGCCCGGGAGGGCTCCCAGTGCTCAACCTTTTTGAACGCGACTACTTGGGGGGTAGGACATGAGGAACCTTTAGGGACAGCTGCCCTAAACCCTAATAATCCTAAAACCCAATTAAACAAGAGCATTGTTAAGTGCACCACAGTTTTCGCTATGTGCACTTTTCTGTTAAGAGCACCGCACTACGATAGGTGCACACATAATTGTTATGTGCACCGCATTTTTGTTAATAGCAAACTAACAAGATTAACTTGATGTATCAATTGACCACAACATTTTTTTTATAAAAATAAATGATAAATAGGACAAAACATAGATTATATCCAAATTTGGAAAACCAACGATCAAAAAATAACATGGATTTTTACAAAAACTGTTCTCGATTGCTTTGTGATGAGCTGGGCAGCCTTGATGTGAGGAAGCCTATTTGGCAGATTGTTCTTACTTTTCTTTATAATAAGAACTGTCATGCTTTAGTTTTTATCTCTCCGATGACAACGCGAGCTTAGTTTCTGGCATTTTGCAGCCTTTCACTTTGAATTATGCGTTGCTTAGCATCTTTCCTAGAAATATTGATATTTCATTGTCTGCTGAAATTTTTTCTTATGACAGTAGAAGGGGAAACAAACAAACAAAATTCTGCTTCATAGAAAGTGTTTAGCCAAAATGATGACTTTGATTCAGCCATTTTTCTGGAGAAGTTGTACTTCAACTTACCATGCGCCAAATCAAAAAAGTTTTGGTTTTTGAAATGCTGTCTGAAACAGATTAAAGGAATTAATTTTTCTCCTGACTCTGAAGGAAATGAACTAGACAGATTGGTGTGTCTGGCTGGCGGAAGAAACGGCGGAGGGGCACGGCGAGGGTTGAAGCAGCGACGGAGGGCGGAAGAAGAAGGCAGCGAAGTTGAAGCGGCGACGTGTGCTAGGGTGGAAGCAGCAGCGGGAGCAGCGGCGGAAGCAGCGGCGGAAGCAACGTCGATCGCGGAAAACGCTGCAGGAGTCGGCGCTGGAGGCGAGGGTTGAAGCGGCGGAGGGCACGGCCAGGCGGAATCGTCTTCACGGGGCTAGGGTTGAGAGAAGAAATTGCGGTGCACAAATACTGAGTGTTTTTAGTAATAAATTTAGGAAGAAGTTTGGGTCATGAATTAAGTGATTTTGTGGTGTACATAGACAAAACTGCAGTGCGCTTAACAATGTTCTTAAACAATTCATAATTAAGCAGCACCCTAGGATTTAAAAGAACCCTTGGTTGAAAATTGGAATGGAGACACGCTGAGCAGTGATCGAAAAGTGCGCTGCTGTTCGTTTTTCTTCTGTTATCGGCCACCAGCCGATTCAACACCTTGCCGGGATTTACATGACGGCGTCGCCCCGCTCCGGCCAGTCCTCTCACCGACGAACGCAGCCTTCTCTACGAATCTTCATCGGCTGCTGAGTCGTCCGCTGCCGAAGACCTCCCCGCCGGGCCTCCTGTCTCGCTCGTTAAATGGTACCTTCCGAACTCCCCGGCCTTCTTTCTCCCTTCGCCCATAATCCCATCAGTTTAATAATTCTGCACGCTCCACTGCATTTGGTAGCCATTACTGCCCCGTTCTTGCTCACCGATTCTGCCCTTAAGTTCGATCCACCACTCCTTCCACTTGAAGCTTGCCTTAACCTCTAACTGACGCCCATTTCTGTCGCTCGATTTTGAATATTTATTCTTATGCCATTTCTCTGTGATTGAGCTTGCCTTAGTTCCTAGTTCATACACTATATTTTGGCTTTTTGGCACTTTGCACTCCTCAAATATGAGTTTCTGTCACTTTACACTTCGAATTTTTAAAAGTGGCACTTTGCACCCCCAATTACCGTTTTTTTGCACTTTGCACCAGAGACCGAAATTATAAGAGTATTTAGGTCCCGGCAGCACCAAAAATCCGGGGTGCAAAGTGTCAAAATGAGCATTTTTTGTGTTGCCTAGACCTAAATTTCCTTGAAATTTTATTCTGGGGTGCAAAATGCCAAAAAATGATAATTGAGAATGCAAAGTGCCAATTTTAAAGATTGGGCGCAAAGTGACAAAAACTTATATTTCTGGGGTGCATAGTGCCAAAATCTTTTCATTTTTCCATACAACTTGAACTTTTCCTGTGGAAGCAACTACTCATAATTTGAAGTGCCTTGTTAAATGCATTGACGATTTGTCTCTTAAATTTCAGTTTTACACTTAGATGGTTTGTTTCCTCGAGTTTACTTGCCATAATGAATTACAAATTGGTAACAAGATCGTTCAAATGAAATTTTAGATTCTTTGGTTACATAAACTTCTGACATGAAATTTTATGTCATAAACACTGGTTAAAATGCATCGTGATATTTGTGATACTGAAGGAATTTAGATAGGAGACATGCTAACTAGTTGTCATTTTTACAAGATTGCACATTTCGATTTAGACATAAGTCAGGGTATATGAATCATGTGGCTATTGCCTTAAAAAGAAGGGCACACCTTCTACCACATTTTGTATCACCACTAGTACTAGAACCCCTTAGATACAACTATTTGACTGTTCCATATTTTAGCTCTATTTGAGTGTCTTGCTTTGATGCTGATACTAATCTTACTACTTAATATTGACCTACAGTGATATTTTATTTATTTATGGGATCACACCTTTGGTGAGACCGTGAATGTTGCCTTAGTAGAGGATGCATATTTTTGTTCAGACTTGTGGGAAGATGTATGTTGATTTATCAAGCTATACTTTCCAATCCTTAAAGCCTTGAAAGAATTGGGTTGTATTCATCTCTTCCTATCCCTAATAAACCTTGAGAAGATGTCACAATGGACTTCCTTTTGCGCTTCCTAAAATGCTGGGAAGATAGATTCCCTCTATGCTGTCATCGATGGATTTAACAAGATGGTATATTTCATTCCATGCCGAAAAACTTCTGATGTATCACATCACTATAATGCAATCCTTGAAACTTGCATATGACATTAAAAAGAAAAAGAGGACATATAAAAGGAACTATACAGGAGGGAGGATACCCGCCAGATCTTCCTGAACAATCTCAAGGAATTCTGGGTGATACCTCAAAGAATCAGTCCATAAAAAGTAGAAGACAAAGCGACCATGCAAAAACGGTAACAATAGTCAAAATCGAGCAATAAACATTAAACTCACACAATTATAAACACAAAAGCGAAAACAATATTCTTTTGGGTTGGCAAGCAAAGGCTTTCCTCCGCATGGAGGGATAAAACAAAACATGCAGCGAATGATTCCTTCATGCAAATCACAAGCATGCCTTGAACAAAATTTCACAATAATAAATATCCAAGCAAATGAGAGTTCACAATATCATATTTTAATTTAGAAAAACAAGTTCCATACAATAAATAATAACTCACAAAGCATGGGGGGTGCCAAAAGAGGGGGGATACGACAAAGTACATCAATACAACGGCTGAAATTCGAGGATATTGGGGTTAGTAGGCTAGATTTGAGAGGTGAGGGCTGGATTTGAGAGGATGGAGTTGAGGAAGGGTCAGCTGTAGGAGTGGGGCAGGGGAACATCGGTTGTAGGGCTGTTGGGCGGCGGATTATTCTGATGCAGGGAGCAGGCGGGCCTTTGTGGAAGCATTGGCTGCAGTTGGATGCATGGAGGTGAGGCAGTGAGGCATGCTGAGTTGTTGGGCAATGAATTTGATGCAAAGAGGCAGTTGGTTTTGTGGAGGTGTTGGGCAACAACTTTGTTGCATGGAGGGGTTTTTGGTGAGGTGTTAGGGTGGTTTGAAGGTGGCGGCAAGATGGGCGGCTGCAGGAAGGTGGAGTTGCTATTTGAGAGGGATAGAGGGGGTCTTCTAGGGCTAATGAGGAGGGAAAGTGAAGTATATGGAAGGGGAATACCTTAGGGATGCAGAAAACTACCTGGAAGTCGTCACTTGGGGCCTCTTGGAGTCTACACTGTGATGGGATTGGCGGATTTCGGGAATACACTTTTCCAAAATCTGGCATGCCTTCTAGCATCCCCGTACTCTCTATTTATAATAAACAAAAATAGGGCATTCCGACATCGATGACTATGATTGGCCGGAGATGCGGCGGGACCGATTGTTTGAAATAAACTAAAATATAGCGATACAATACATGAAAAACTAGGTAAGTGACGAGCCGAGCGTATCCGTGTAGTCTGCTCGCCGATCCGATCAAGTCCTCCTGTGCGAGTACGCACACATGGGTCTTGCTTTGCGGTGGTTGTGGCAATCGTGAACTGTGGTTCATGATTGCCCGAACTCAACCCTGAAACCGCGTTTGCGTTTATGTTCAAAAATGAGTTTTTTTGTGTGACAACGGTCTCAACTGTTGCCGTGTCAAACATGTGTAAAATGACAGTGACATTTTTGTCTGAACACACCAGAGCAAAAATGAAGACGGATCCTTGGTAGCATTATTATTCCTGTTATGGTAATCATCTAGTTAAACTGATGTATTTCCTCACATTTAGCTCTCTTGGAGAATTTTTTATTATTCCGTTCCCAGTTTTTTTCCTCCATATATAGGTTAAAATGGAGATTGATAAGGAGCAGATGGAGAGTTTTGGAGTTCTGGTGAAGCAAGGGGCCGAAGCTGTAAGATAACTATTATGAAAACTCTACGGTTTTCATGATATATGCTCTCATTGCCTTGCTGATCTCTTTTCAGAGAGTCTTTGAGTCTAATTTTGTAGGGCGTCGATCAATTGTTAAAGAGCGTTTTTCAAAGAAGTATCGACATCCATCTTTGGACTCAAAATTGACTCTTAAACGTCTGAATGCTGTAAGTCATATTTGCACAATTTATTTATTTATTAATGTGAGTGTTTGGGGTGGATGATGTGGGAATTTGTTCATCCAAAGTTAGTAGGTGAAGGCCACATTGTATCTTTCTGAATTTTTTATTTATTTATAGAATGACTCAATGTTAAATTCGATTCAAGCCAAATAATTTATTCAATTTTGGTCTATCTTTCAATCTCATACGATATCATAGTCCAACATACATGCATACACTAAGACATTGTCTCAGCTGCTGATACTTTCATTGGACGCACATATGACAGGAAGGCACAAAAAGTAGGTGTTTGATGGCACCGAGATTTTATAATTATTGCATTCTATATATGGTTTCGCATTTTTGTTACCATTATTATTTCAGCATTTTTTTGACATTACTATTTCCACATTTTTGGTAATGTTACTATTTATGTATTTGTTTCTGCAATTGATTTATGTTTGGACTCCTATTTAAACTCAGGTTCATATTGGAATCTGGGTTCACATTGGAACTAGGCATGCTTAATAAATTTCAGTTTTTCTTGTGCATCTTGAGGTTTTCGAGCTTCATCCTCTCTCTGCCGCCAACGGCCCTTTTCTCTCATCAACGCTGCCACATCGCTAGCCGCAGCAAAGCTCCATCCATGACGCCATCATAGGTCGACATCGAGGATCTCAGAGAAAATAACCTGCTCTCTCCTCCCCGCCTCCTTCGTCCGCTGCCTACCATTCGGTGTCCTATCCTTCACACGAGCCTGTGACAACTTGGTATCAGAGCGAACCATGATTGGACTAAACTACATAATGGTGTTCATGTTTGAAAAGATGATCGACAACATGCGGCCTTGGCTGAACATTCGGCTCACATAGTGAGCCTTATCACCTCCCCAATACGGTAATAGCAACTTCCGCCGTGATGGGGGCGGGGAGCAGTCATCAAGGAGGTTCTCCCTTTTACAGTGATCGGGAAGAACACCACAGCGGAAGATACAACAACAATGCTATTCCCCGCAGTGTCAGGCTGGAGTTCCCCACGTATAACGATAAGAGTGATCTGCTAGGGTAGCTAATCTGATGCATACAATTCTTTACCAATCAAAGAACATCAACCATGGAATGGATTTCACTCTCCTATCACTTGGTTGGGGTATCTCAAATGCGGTTCTTGAGACCGGAAACGAAGAAACCCCAAATGAACTAGAATGACTTCAAACGGTTCTACAATATGCGATTCGGGCCTCCAATCCCGGGAAATCTTTTGGGAGACTTGATCTCCCTAAAACACACCAGGGTGCTTGATGTTGACCTAGAGAAGTCCTAGAATCTCCTCTCGCTTGTAGATGACATTTAACATGAACAAGTTTCCATCTTCATCGGAGGACTCCAGGAGCACATTTGCTTGGACTTCGAGTTTGAAGGTTCTCCTGACCGCACAACATCATAAGTTGCGTTGATTTAGGATCGCCTACCGCAGGTTGACAACACCAACAACTATTGTCACAATCAGCCTCCACGTAGACATCAAATCTCAAATCGAAGGGGAATTCACCCCGGGAGGAGGAGAAGGGGACTAAGAGCCATCCCACCCCACCTTACTTTGTTGCCGATTGTGCGAGACCTCGATGCCCTCACCATGATTTTTTTTGGCTCCGAGCGTATCGCGTTTAATGGTTGGGACTTGGGAGAAAAGAGGAAGGAGATAATTAAGGTGCCCCCACCGAGGTCACTAAATCTTCACATTCATGTGACATCTGGGAAAGCGCTAGTCCGACCACACCGCTTCTCCTTATCGTAGGAAGATGAATCGAAAGACAGTGTTAGGAGATGCTACAACATGTTCATGTTGTTTTTGTGTGGACTATAATGAACTGAACTGCAAGACCATATCGATACCCCTTCCCAATTCCAGTAGTCGATGAGTTACACGGGGATCGATTATTCTTCTAGCCAGACTTACACTTTGGCTACCTTTAGATCGGGATGCACTCCAAAGATGTGATAAAACGGTATTTCACACTTTGAGTTTTTGGCAATGTTATTTGGGCTTTAGTAATGCATCCTCTACCTTCCAGATACTGCTGAATGAGGTATTCGGACCTTTGCTCCGCAAATTGGTCTTAGTTTGCTTCGATGATATACTGATTTATTGTTCCACCTGGGTCCAACACTATCACCACTTGCGGCTGGTTTTCGAGGCTCTCCATCGCCATCAACTGCCCCTTAAGTGTTCCAAATGTATTACCTTTGGCAGGGAACATGTAGCCTACTTGGACCCCATCGCTCACGGTCAGGGGGTCTCAGTCAGCCCTGGCAAGTTGAATGCATTAGACAATTGGCCGCAACCCAGCCCACAAAGGCATTATGTGGCTTTCGGGGTTTTGTCCGGTTACTACCTTAGTTTTATTCAAGGTTACAAGATGACTGCTGCCTCTCGGACGAGCCTGCTCAAGAAAAACGGATTATAGTGGACACTTGAGCCTCCGTCGTACATCTTTCCAACTTCACGCAAACTTTATAGTGTAGTGTGATGCTTTAGGGAGAGCGATTGATGTTGTCTTGCGACAACATGAGCATCTCATCGCCTTCTTCAACCGCTAAATGACATGTCATCCCATGAAGTTTTCTCTTGCGAGCAAGAATTTATCGGGTTGGTGAAGGATATACGACATTGGTGGCCCTACTTATGTGGTGCCACTTCAGCATCAGGACATACCTCTACAACTAGAAGTACATGTTGGCCATGTTATCAGGATCGCGATTTGTATCGTAGGATCACACGATCCTACGACCCAGATCCTGAAAACCAATCTGGGTCGTATGTAGGATTGGTTTAGGCTCCTGTTCATGTGGGATTGCGATCCAACCCGTGGGATTGCGATCCAACCCGTGGGATCGGTAGAATCGCGATCTCTGTGCGATTCTACCGATCCCGGTTTAATTAATTTGACGTTTAAAATGGATGACCAAACCCTATTCGCTATTTCTTCGAATCCCGATCCCACACTCTTCTCCTTCAGCCGACCTGCTCCTTCCCTTGTTATTGGCGGCGTGTAGACTGTAGAGGCCTTCGACGCTCGGTGCAGGCCAGGAATCGATGTCGGTGCTCGGTGTGGACCGCGGAATACCTCGCGTCTCGCGTGCGCCTCTGCGGAAGTTGGTAACTGAGTAAGTAAGTCCGCAGTTAGACCTCACGTGCGCCTCTACTCCTTTCTTACATTACAAAGCAACATTATTTTAAGTCTTATTTTATGAATGTAGTAGGATCTTACGATCCTTGATCCGATCCAACCCCCAAAACTATCCCACCTAGGATCTCGATCCTGACATCCTTGTATGTTTGTAGTGAAATTGAAGACTTCACCACAACACTGGATCAGCCGACTGCTATGCTTTGACTTCAAGGTCAAATATCGGGTTGGGAAACTCAATGGAGTGACATATACTCTGTCTCGCCGCGATGAAGAGGAAGGAGTGTTACTCGCCAACTCCAAGCCGCGCCTAGCATTGTTCGATTTTATCTGGGAGGAGGTAGCATGTAGCCCCATTTTGTGGCAGACAGAGCTCCTAGTCTATGGAGTTACAGAGAGGGCTTGATTAGGCTCAATGAGAGGTTCTATCTCTTACCGGCATCACCACTGGTCTCACTCTTCGTGAGGACTATCAATAACCTTACTCAGTTACTCACGAAGTCATGGAAAAGACACTTCGTTGGGTTTAGGTGGATATTTTTGGAAGGAACTGAATGGTATGGTCAAGGAAGCGTTGCGCACATGCATTGTTTGTCAACAAAACAAAAGCCTCCATACTCACCTGTCAGGCCTACTACAGTTGTTGTCATTTCCATCTCAAATTTTGGCAAAAATTTGAGATTTCCATTGATTACATTGAAGGGCTACCGCGCTCACATGTCAGACAATACTTGTGGTGGCGGTGGAGCGTTTCTCCAAGGGGGTGCACTTCATAGCCCTCAGCCACCCCTATACATTGATCATTACGACACATGCTTTCTTCGAGCATGTCGTCTGATTGCATGAGATATCCGAGACCATTGTCTCCGACCGTGATGCAGACTACACTCTTTCGAGGGGTTTATGGCCGCGACCCACTGACCATCATTCCGTATACACTGGCGAAGTGAAAGGTGAAAGAGGTGGACCAGTTACTTCAGAGCATAGACCATATCTTAGCTTTTGTCCGAGAGCCTCTCTTAGGGGCCCAAAAGCAGGCAAAGAGGTGACGACAAGCACACACCCATGGAATCCCAGGTTCCTAATTGGGTTTGGCTGAAACTTCAGCCTCATCAACAGCTGGTGGTTGCCTGGAGGCTTGGCAATAAGCTCTCGCTTCGCTACTATGGGTATTTCCAAGTGCGAAAGATTATTGGGACGGTGGCTTGCCACCTGACACTGTTGGCTTTGATTTAGCAACATTACTATTTCCACATTTTTAGCAACGTTACTATTTCCTCATTTGTTTCTGCAATTGATTTATGTCTGGACTCCTGTTTAAACTCGGGTTCATGTTGGAACTGGGTATACTTAATAAAATTCTGTTTTTCTGGGGCATCTTGAGGTTTTTGGGCTCCCTATCGCATCTTATCGACGCCCCCACTCAGCAGCCGCAACAAGGCTCCACTCATGACCTCATCATAGGTCGACATCGACGATCTTGGGGAGAACAACTTGCTCTCTCCTCTCTGTGAAAGATACATGCAGTAGTTCAAATCTAGTACATATTTATTTGTGTATTTGCATTCATTCATATATGTATATACATATCAATCCAATATCTAGTTAGCTCGATCCCATCTAGACTCAACTCATTTCAAATTCAATTCATGCTGGCTCAGCTTGTCAGGCGGCATTGATTTTGAACCAAGCTCGGCCTGATTTTTTTTTAGTCGTCTTCAAGCCAAACTCACAGGCTTAATCTCATTGAACTATATTCTTTTTTAGTTTCCCAGGACATTGTATCTTAATTCAGTATTTTGGTTCAGGAGGCTCGCTGCATGACAAAAGCAAGAAAAGTTGGTGTCCCGACTCCTGTCCTATACTCCATTGATCCATTGTTTCATACACTTACTTTGGAATTTGTGGAAGGAAAATCTGTGAAAGATCTACTCCTTGACTTTGGCTTACATGGATTAAATGAGGAGGTGGTGCATGAAATTGCCGCACAAATAGGCGATGTCATCGCGAAACTGCATGATGGTGGTCTAATTCATGGTGACTTGACCACATCAAATATGATTATGCGGGATGGAACTAACCAGTTGGTGAGGAAGATGAAGAAAATCAATTTTCATGATGCATTCTAAACACTTTCATATATATATATATACATGCATGTAAAAATAATGTGTTTGCATGTCTCCTCCAGGTGCTGATTGACTTTGGGCTAAGTTTCACATCAACTATTCCGGAGGACAAGGCGGTTGACTTGTATGTGTTAGAGAGAGCTCTGCTATCGATGCACTCTTCATGTGGGAATGTGGTGAGTTAAAGTATTTTCTATTACATTAAGGCTCTATTTGGCACGAAGGAATTATGGAATATAATTTGCTTAATATGAAGTTTCTGTGCGCTTAATATGAAATAGAATTTGCTTAAGAAACATGAACAAATGTATCAAAATTTTAACGAAAAGTGGGAATAAACAACTATTTTGGCGATCTCCCCTCGAGAAATAGAAGCTCAATTCCTGAGAAATTAAAATTATTTGATTCATTCAATTTGTCAACCAAATATGTTACCTGAGCAAATTTGAATGTCATTCCTCTGGCATTATTATTGCCGGTTCCTTTCCATTTCTTACTTGCAATTTCTTCAAACCAAAGAAAACTAAAACACCTTTATCATAGGTTGCTTCCCAGCCCCTCCTCTCTTTTCATTGCAGAGAAATGCAATTTACAAACTAGAAACTTCTGAAGGTACTTGGGGACTGTTTGGGTGAGTGGTGATGTTTGGATATGAATATAAAGCAATGTTCTTGAATGGAGCTTCCTCTTTACGGTTGGAATCAAGCATAAACCAACATTTTGGGGATTGCTTCCAAATGGAGGCGATTCAAACCGTCAAACAAACAGGGCCTTAGCAATTCTTTATGTGATTACAACAAAATTAGACTCTGTTGTTGGAGTTTTTTGTGGCTTCGTGTTTTGATCAGGATCGCGATCGGGTTGTTCTGCCTCATTTCGACATTGAGACAGTGTCTCAGGCCCTTTCCAACGTTAGACAGAGCTCTGTGTTTCTGACCGCAAGCAGAAACCGTGCCAATCGGACCCTTAGCCTTCTTAGAAGGTCTAAAATTTTGCTATTCTCGAAGCAGGCTTCAAGGAATAGTCAAGTTTTCTCATTTGTATTCCAAAGTTTTGAAGTTGTCTCATGAAAACAATCTACGAGTCAGGAAATCAATCTATATGTTGACGTTGAGATAATTACTATGATAGCTTCAGCTATCACCGAAGAATCCATATTGATTAATATGAACAAAGATACATGATATGAAGACAAGTTCACATCCTTATTGCTTCCAGTCTTGCAACTGGGGCAAAAGTTTGATCATAGTCTCTTCCCCTGTAGCCTTGAGCCACAAGTCTTGCCTTGTTTCTGACTCTTACTCCCAGCTTCTTTCTGAATACCCACTTGGTTTGGGTAATTAGCTGGTCTTTTTTGACAAGAGTCCAAACTTGAATTCAAATTGAGCCAATTCTTCCCATAATCCACTGAGGATCTTCATTGGCTTCTTCAAACTTCTTAGGCTCAATCTGAGAGATAAGATAATCTTTTAAGGGCAGAATCCCTTTAAGAGTCTAACTCTCTAAAAGAGCCAAAATACCTAATGATCCAAGCTGCTCAAAGGACTACATAAATAGATAGGTGGGCACGTGGTTGGCTCGGAAAGTCGTCTTTGTATCAGACTACACGCAACCTCTCCCAAGATCTTGCATTAGCGGGTTGCACCCGAATATCTACTACTAAAAATCCCATATTTGTGATCTTTGAGTTTAATGGCCCGGCATCTAACTCGTAGAAAAATGAACTAGTGCTCATATGTTCATGCCATTCAACAGATGGATAGAATACTCGCGGCGTACAGGAAATCTTCAAAACAGTGGTCCTCTACAATGAACAAGCTGGCTCAGGGTACAATCTCATTTTTAATACCCCTCCTCTAAAATCTCTAACTGCAGCTTATCGTTTCACTTTCTTTCTTTCCATAACAGTGCGGCTGCGTGGGCGGAAGCGGACGATGCTGGGATGATTCTCTTCGGCCTACAAAACTCATCCTGGTACCATAGTTCACTCTTCACTTCTTCTCCCTGGTAATTCTATATTTGGAATAATTCTGTAACCTGGGGACTGTTGGTTGACTGGGCCTGCCATTAACTCTAAATCTTTTATTACTATTATTGCATATGATCAGGAATAATTACCAAAACATCCCTTCCAGGTTAGCATAATTGCAGACCCAGACCTCGCTATAATATGAGGGCCTGCTTGAGCCCACCACACCGGGCCCAAGCACGCTCATAAAAGGGCCGCCAAATATTGTAAAATGTTGGGGCCAACATTTTTTAATGCTATAAATAGCTATGTTCAAGGGCTTTCAGGCCGGACCGGGCCTGGGCCAGACACCAGACCGGGCCTTGGCCAAATAGGGGGTCCTAGTGAGCCCCTTAGGCCTTGCCTGGCCCTAACCAGACTCGGACCTTATCGGGCTCAGACTCGGGTCAGGCAACCGGGCCCGAACTAAATTTGCACTGGGAAATTACAAAGATGATCTTTGTCGTCCGATTAAAGTCGATTTTGTTCATCATTTGAATCGAATTCGAATTCGAATTCGAACTCAAATTCAGGATTTTGGGACGAATCCAAATTTGAATTCAAATAATCAAACGAATTTGAATGTAAATCTCTGCATTCTATGACAAATTAATGACAAATTTGAATTCAATTGAATAGATGTTGATTCCATTCTTTAACTTGTAAAGTTGCAAGCTGATGGGGAGGTCTTTGTAATTTCAAGTACTGAAGTATAATTATGCAGTGTCCTAGGGAAAGCCATGAACCCTAATTAATATGGTGATAGATGACATAACTCTCATTAATTACTATTTAAGGCCAATTATAGCTTGATCATAGCTTTCAAATAAAATTAGTTCACGATGATTAATCAATTGATAGTTAATGATGATTAATGTCTCAATAATATGCACTAATGATGGCTGTAATTAGATTCCGAGTAATTAATGGACAATTGATTATTGTTTTTATTGATAATTAATTATGGATTGACTAATTAGTTCTGTGGCTTTACTGCGGGGATTAAAGTGCATCCCTGCATTTTACGGTAAAGTGCGGACATCCAACGGCTCGTGTGGATGCCCGCACATATCTCAAAGCGAGTGCATCTAATCTCGCTTTGAGATGGATGCGGGAATCCAACGCGGACCGTTGGATGCCTACACTTCACTGTAAAGTGCATTTTTGCATTTTACCTCCCCCAGTTTTCCTTTCGTGCTCTTTGTAGGTCTATTGTTGCATTCAATACTTGGATTTCTTCAAAGGCATAGTAATCATTGGGGATTTGATTTGGCTAGAGAATTTTCTATACCGCCCCGAACAAAGGCACCGTTTGGCATGGTGGCGGCGGTCGTAAACGCATGGATTAAACCGTCATTCGTTAAGGATTGCATAGCAAACATCATCCGTTTGAACATAAATGTGGATGAAGTTCGTAAGGTGGGCGTTAGGAAATGTCAATTTAACCCTTATGTTCATGACCGTCACCACAGTGTCAAACGGAACCAAAGTCACCAATAGAAATACATAATTGTGTTGGCCCCACGGTGCTCAGATTTACATGCACCGCGAGATCCATGCACTATGCCCAAACCATGCATTTCTATTGGTCCCAGACGCCAGCCGGCATCCGGAACCGTATACAAAAATTTCCCCTTTGACCATCTTCCTCGCCCTCTAGCAAGTTCTTAACGGATCGAACCGGTTTTTTGTTTGGATCAAACTTGGGTCAAAGTCAATAAACAATCGAGCTCAATTGGGATCAAACAGTGTTTGGGTGTTTTGTGAGCTCGCCGGAGGAAGGCCGTCTCTAAGTCATAATTTACATGCAGGAGCAGAATTGTGTGTGTGTATATATAAAATAAATACACGACTACACTTAGTTATGAATAGGCTTTTTCTATGGGTGAGTTGTTTTTGGTGAGCATTGACTATGATAAAAATTATTAATAAAAATAATAATTGTCATAATATGTCTGCCCCAGATAGACCCTCTCTCTTATTGACATTTGAGCCCCTTTTTTCTGATTAATGAGCAATTGATTTTTTTTTAATACAGGCTTTGTTTGGCATTGTGGTGGCGGTCTTAAACTCATTGGTTAAATTGTCATTCCTTAAGGATCACCTAACAATTATCATCCGTTTGAACATACAAGTGGATGAAGTTCTTTAGGTGAACGTTAACGAAGGACAATTTACTCTTGTCATATTCATAACTGTCACCATTGTGGCAAACGGAGCCTAAGGCTACGTTTGTGAGGACTTATTTTCACCGGTCAAGCAGTTACGATCGCATGAATCAGATCTTAATTACAAAAAAAAGTCCCCTAAATCCTAAATGTGTCATGATTCTAATAGTGAAATACATTACAAAAAAAGTATTTCTTTATTTGTAGTATATATTATGAATATGTTGGAAGAATAAATTGTTTTTGGAGATTGAAATTTGGTTGAGGTCTTTGCTTCTTCTTTAATTGATTCATGTGGAAGTCTTCAAAATAGTTGTAATTTTTTTATTTCTTAAACAATATAACCAAGAAAAACGATCATTCTCAAAATTAGTGGACTCTAATATATTGAAATGAAATAGTTATCAATGCCTTGAGAGGTAGGGGTGTAAATAAAAACAACGAACCGCCGAGCCAAACCGAACTAAACTGTCAAGTTTGGTTTAGTTTTTGTAAGCGACGGTTGATTACGGTTTCATATTTTGAAAATTGCACAATTTGGTATATATATATATATATTATATATATATATATATATATATATATATATATATATATATATTTATACTATAAGCAAACTCCAAAGAGCCATGGTGTAACATTGTCTCCCCAAATACCCCCCAACCATGGTGTAACATTTTAATGTCAAAATACCCCTCATTTTTCTTATTTCTCTACTCATTTGTATTGGTTTTTTTGTCATTTGATCATAAATTTTTTATTCTCATATTCATAACTGTCACCACAATGTCGCCGCCCCCCGCAATGTCGCCGCCCCTGACAAATGTCTCCGCCCCAAACCAATGTTGGCGCCCCGCACGGGGTCTCCCGTGCACGACTGCTTGTATATATATATATATAACTTCTCTGCTTTTAGGCCTTTAGGGTAAGTAATAAGTAATTAAGAATATAATTTTTAATCATGTATAATAGTTATCTCTGTAAAAATTATATTTCGGTTTTCCAAACCCTAGACATTGAACTGAACCTACGGTTTCTATTTCGGTTCGGGGTTTAATTTCGCCGCCTTTGTTTGGACAAATGGCGTACGCGGGTGGGTAAACAAATGGCCGATGTCAGCGTTTGCTCCGTCTGCACCCACGGCAAGGAGGAAACGGCTCCGTTTTGCTCTATTTCGACCCCCACATCTCATCTGGTTCCAAAGTGATGTTTCGACCCACCGGATGCATCCGCCACCGTCAAACCAAATATAGCCAAGGGTGGTTTACTTTGAAATTTTGCTTAAAATTGAATCAAATTGAACCGTTGTACCCCTAATGGGAGCCTTGTGATCGACGGAAAAAAGAGATACTGTCGCGGCTGAACTATGTGTGGCTAAAAATTAAACCGTGTGATGATTGTGAGTGCTGCTATTGCCGCGCATGCATGCATGCACGCACCTAATCATTTTAAGTGTCCATTTTTCTAATTTAACTGGGGCAAATCAACTGTCAAATGCAATATAGAGTTCATGCACATTTTTACTATTCTCTTCATTCTTCATGATACTAAAGATTTAAATTATTTATTAAAATCATCCTTCCAAATATATATGTATATATATTCTAGACTATTGAGACTACAAATTTCTTTTCAATGTCTATATAATGCTTTATTTCTAAATTTATTATGATAATGATTGCTTTTTGTTCCATATATATACAGACGAGTGACAATGCCATAAATAAATTGAATCTCATATCAGAATTGAAAAAAAATTATTAAGTTTTAAGTAATAATTTAGACCCTCAAATATCATTGACATTTTTTTTTTGAAATATGCAGTGGAGTTCTCTTAAAAATTCTAGTTAGATATGTTTTCGTGAGGGTAGTTTGGGATTGGTGACTTTTGGGAAGTACTCGTAACACATCTACGAAAAAGGTTAAAATCGTGTGATTAAGCTTTATATGACATGGGTTGAACCAAAGCAAATAATACCGTGTCTTACAAATGGTATCAATATTTAGACCTCATACAGTACGATGAGTGGCTCGGGGATGAATCAAGCGAAAGTTGGTGGACACGTAACGTCATGAATCCAAAGAATGCGCATATCAAAAACTTATTTTCAAACCAAGCCTTATAAGAAGATATTCACATGTTTGAATGTAACCAAGCCTTAAAAGGATAATGCATTATAAAATTATTTATTTATGATTTTAAGACTTTTGGTGTTGCTTAAAAACTTTCCCATGATTTCATTTATTTTAATACACCTAATTATTTATTGCATGTGACACCAACTCTATAATTAATATAAATATAATTATGATAAGACTTCCAACTCTATACTATAACATCAAATATATATATATATTTAATTAGCTTTAATTCTAGTTAATTAGAAAACATACTAGAGTATAGAGTTACGTTTAAACAATATTATTATTATTAGTTTATAGTGACGGGCGTGCATGCATATATATACTTCCACGTATAGTTATTAATTTATTATATTTTAATTAAAGATTCTTTTTTTTTATTTTGCTTGTTCTTGTGACCCGCCCGTGAACCATGTGATAGTGTTAATTTAAAGTGTTTCAGCCATCTTGGAATTGACTTGATCAGGCCGAGAGGGAGAGATCGGCGTGCCCTCGCTGTTTTTCTAGATGTCGAGCGGAAGTGAGGTTAGAATGCCGCACAAAATGTCAAGCATGAGTGAGGGGAAAATTGAACACACACGACTTTGACCGGAGGGTAATGAACGGTTATGATTTTGTTCTATATATATATATATATATATATATATATATATATATATATATATATATATATATAAGCTAATTGGGACAACATTTTAAGCAGGGGGGAGTGACTTGGTAATGCTTGAGTTGGCTCGGCTCAGCTTGAGTTAGTGATGTTTAGAGTTGTCTCAGTTTTGGCTCGGCCGTGAACTCTCTAACAATGCATGGAGCATAATGAATTAAACTGTTAATTAATTATCAAAAATTTGATCGCACATAGAGAAATTTTAAACATAATAATGAGTGGAAAATACCTAAGGTTAGATATATTGGACATCAGCATGTAACTTGAGCAGGGTAGATACCAATAAGATTAGGATAACTAACAATAAAAAAATTATTATGCTTGTGCCATTCAAATTTAACTTTTTTAATTGGTGTTTAAGAAAATGATTAGGGGTGAGTCAATATCTCTCAAAATTAAGAAAAACGGTGTATAATGGTACATAGCACAACTACTGACCATCGGCATACCCAGACAATATGCTAGTTAGATGGGAAATACTAAGTTAAGTACGAAACTTGAATTAATTTGAGGCTATGGGGTTCTATGATTTAAGTTCTTCATGTTTGTTTGAGGTTGAAGAAAAAACTATACTTGGAACTCAAATCATCGAAGATTTTAGTAAAATATTTCAAATAGTACAAGATTGTAGAGAATATTTTGACTCTAGACACCACGATCGACTTAGAATTCCACAATAGAAAACGTGTATTTTTGAAGGTCAAACCAAGACATCGGATTAAAAGGTTTGGGGATTGCAACACGTGTTTGCAAATTTTGAAATGCATAAAATTCTTCACCCGCGTATCCGACTCGTAAATTACGAATTTTCGAAAACAGGGGAGTCACGACGTGCGTAAGAGCAGCAAAATTTTGTTGAGAATGAATGTCTCTCAGCACAACTTCAATGAAATGCATATTAACACACAATTCTCAAAAAAATGAAAATTTAAAAGTACATTTTACATAATGTCGACACTGCCCATTCTTCAATATTCATGGATAAGGTAAACAAGAAGGATAAGATTTGGTGGACTCCATAATTGCAGTTACATCATCAATGCACATGATGAGGATATTCTTGTCATTCTCCTTTAATGGGAATCATGGAGCAATTATGCTCTTTAGTGAAACCTATACACCATGCTGTCCCAATGGAAATTCCAACATAAATGGATACCCCCCAAGTGGCCCTCACAAAGGCCATGCAAGGGATTCGGATAAAGGGCCCCTTCTCATTAGACTAGGGTAGGCCCCAAGATAGCCCATTCCTTCAATCTGTCATAGGAATCCTAGATGACCCCACACTAGGGCCACTTGCACCTTATTGTCAATATTTTTTACATTCATAGTTAAAATTTATAGCAAAAAATTTGTTTGAATGAAAAAGAAAACATAATGAGATGTGAGAAGAGTAGATGGTCTAAAAATAAGTCTTAAATTTAGGGTCCGCTTGTCTCAACAATTGTATTCTTTATGTTTAATCATCTAATTTCTATTCTCGATAGTGTACAACTATCAAATGCTACAAAGGCGACGAGAAGTGAAGGTGAATTCCATCGCTAGCATTTCTTCATAACCCTCTCCTCAAAGTCGAAGCTCCTCCCGACTTTCGTAAGTCTTTGTAATCTTAGGATTGCATGCTTGCATTAGTCTATGCAATCATCGGATTTTATTAGAGTAGCAATACAATGTATGTTTGGTCTAGATGATGACATTGCACGCTCAACTACATACTTCACCGTTCGCCTACATACACCCGCCACGGTCAGTTACTCCCAACAAAATTACTCGCTATATAAGTAATACGTTGGGCTACACAATTACTCCCTGCAAAATTACAAAATATATAGTCGATAAGCCCGACTATGTTCAATTACTCCCTACAAAATTGCTCAGTGTGTACAACCCCATATTCGCTGAGCCAGACAAGGAGGCACAATGGTCACAGGAGGGTTAGCCGAAGTGGTCCCGCCCTAAGGAGGATCTCGCCCATAGAAGGCGGAAACGCTCTCGCCGGATGCTATAAAAGAGAAACCGTAGGCCGAGAGCGCCAAGCGCGGACTGCGCGGAAGCGCTCTCGTCCAAACCAAGCCTCAGTCCCGAAGAGTTCTCGCTTGTGCTGGGCGAGAACGTCGCGCCACGCCCTGGGCCGAAAGGTCTCGGCACCGGCTCTCGCCGAGTGGGGCCCAGGGTCTTTGGAAGAATGTCCTAATGGCCCTCAGGAGAAATTACTTCAATACCCTCAGAGAGACAGCGGGATTTGGCTACTGGCAGACCAACCAGAGGCTTTTCAGTAAATTCAGGACAGCAAAATGCTATAAATAGACCCATAAGGGCTCCTTAGAAAGCAAGCGATCATTGTCTCCCGAATTCCAGTGCTTTCTGAGGAGCTCCAAGCCCAGCTTTGGCTTTGGAGGGGAAGCTCTCAGAGATCTTCCGGGTGTGAGGTGGGACCTCCCTGCGGGCTTTTGGGTCAGTCTTAGGTCCTTAGAATCCAGTCAAGGGGTGAGACTTGAGAGAAGTAGGTTTTGGCTGCACCCCTTTTTCTTCGAACTTCAGTTGGGTCATATTGGCTTCAACAGTTCTGGTGCGGTGAGCGTGGACGGCAGCCGATTCAAGAAAGCCTTAAGTTTGGTCCCATGGCTGGGGTGAAGGTGAAGGGTCAGGTTCTGGAGGATCCCCCACCCGGGGAGAGGAAGCAACAAAGAGGATGCTGGATGAGTTCAGGCGAGAGGTCTTGCAAACAATCAGTTTAGCCTTCTCGGCGAGAGGCGAGTGGGCCACACCTCAGGTCCTCATAGAAGAGGTCCCGCTCTTGGGCGAGAACGCCCCAGGCCAGCGCCCAGGAAAGGAGGTCCCGGGCGAGGCTGGCGAGAGAGATGTGGCGGCGCGGGAGCTCTTCCCTGGCCAGAGCCAGCGCCAGGCAAGAAGGCGCTGACAGAGCCAGACGAGAAGGAGGCGGCGGTGCGGGAACTCTTCCCAGGGCTCGGTCTCGCGGATCGGGCAAGCCAGCCGAGGCCGCGAGACGTGCCTTCTCGCCAGGCAGGAGGCGAGAGCCCATTTAGCGAGCTCATTATCTCGGCTCCGGTACCGGAGGGGTTCCGGGAGCCCGACATGTCCTATTACTCAGGGAAGGATGACCCGATGCAACACGTACAGTGGTTTGAAGACGTTGTGTCAATAAGGCAGATGACAGATGCCTTCAAGTGCCGGCTGTTCGCCATCACGTTGAAGGAGAAGGCTCGGGACTGGTTCCACCAGTTGCCAGCGAGATCGATCTACAGTTTTGAGGATCTGCGGAGAAGTTTCCTGTTGAGGTTCTCTACCTCGAAGAAGCGGAAGAAGGAAGCGGAGTGTCTGTTTGCGGTGAGGCAGAGGCCAGATGAAACGCTGGGTCACTATGTTGACCGGTTCCAGGAGGAGATCCTTTTGGTCCAGGAGGTCCCAGGGTACGCTCTGATGCTGGCCTTCACCCTGGGGCTGAGACCGGGATTCTTTAGCATGGAGTTGAAGAGGGTGCCCCCCCTCTCCTTTGAGGAGCTTATGGAGAGGGCGGCAAAGGAGATTGATTTCGAGAGAGCAAACCCAGCATTCGCCAGGAAGTTGGCCAAGCTAGCAGAGGATGACGGGAAGGAACCAGCAGCGGGAAGACAGAAGGAGTCGAGAGAGCAGAGGGAGCTGAGGGAAGAAAGGAGAAGGGAGGAGCCCCGAAGGTTTGGGCAGCAGCAGGGTTGGGGGGCCCGGGAGCCAGTCAACCGGTTGGGTTGGAGGCCCCAGGAGGGTCGCCCCCAAGGCCCAGGAGAAGGCTTTCGGGGGAGAGAATAACCTGCGGGAGCCCCGGAGGTTCGATCGACCGGCATGGAGGCAGGAGCCGAGGGATCGTCCCCACCACCGCAGGAGGCCATGGAAGTAGGAAGGGGGAGAGGAGCAGCCAGGGGAGCTCGAGGAGGAAGAAGAGGAAGGGGAGATGGGAGAAGGGGCGGGGAGGCGTTGCTCTTTTGTGACTTCCACCAGGAGGAGGGTCACGCAACGGCCACCTGCCCAGAGTTCTTAGAGCTGAGGGAGGCCAGAGGAGCAGGGAGGCAGGATCCACCGATGAGGATAGTGGAGGTGCAGCAGGGCGAAGCGGAGGACAGGTGCGAAGACCGGGTGGATGTAGGGACCCGGGGAGGAATCGGGTGATTCATGGAGGAGTGGGGATTGAGGCAACCCGTAAGGGGAGCCTTCAAACCATGTACCGGAGAGGGGTGGCCTCAACCTCCCAGGTTCCTCCACCAGAAGAAAAGATTACTTTCTCATCAGCGGACATGCCAGACTATGAAGATCCATTCTGCGACGCCCTGGTGATCCAGACGACGGTGGAGAACTATACCGTTTCAAGGATACTGGTAGATAACGGGAGCTCGGTTAATGTCATCTTCAAGAAAGCTTTTGATGAGATGAGGGTTGAAGGGAAGAGGGTCTTGGCATCGGATGGACCTCTGTTCGGGTTCTCCGGGGAGAGGAAGGAGGTAGAAGGAGGAGTAGGGTTGCACGTAAGGTTGGGGGGCGTGTCGCGGAACTGCAGGTTCGTGATCGTGGATGCCCCGAGCAGCTATAACGCCATCTTTGGGCGTCCCCTCATCAGCGCCTTTCGCTGCGTCCCCTCCTCGTTTCATCAGCGCCTCAAGTTCAACAATGGGGGGGGTGCAGGTCAGGGTCAGAGGAGACCCGAAGGTGGCAAGGCAATGTTACGTTACAGCAGTCAACACCATTTCGTGGATGGCGGAGGCGGAAGAGTTGGAAATAGAGATGGCGGCCCTAGAGGAGGTTGTGGAGGAAGAGGAGATGGTCCTCGAGGAGGTAAGAAAGAAAGCTGGAGAGGAAGCCGGAGAGGAAGAGACAGAGAAGATGCGAGGGATGTGCAGGTGGTACGGAGGAGCGATGGGCAGGAAAGCCCGGAAGGGGCAATGGAAGTAGAAGAGCAAGTGGCAGGAGAAGTCGAGGGAGAGGTCCCGGGGGGCATAGAGGCCGAGCAGCAGCAGCAGAGGGGGATAGAAGCGATGGAGATTGAGGAGGAGGAAAAAGGAGAGCTGGAGCTGGAGGAAGAGGCAAGGACCGGTTGGGAGCAGTCGCGGCTGGAGCCGGATGAAGAAGTGGTGGAGGTGGAGGTCTTCACCAGAGCAGGAAAAGAACAAAGGGTACGGGTCAGCGGGGGGTTGAGTCTCGAGGCCCGGGAGCAGGTGCGAGCTTGCATTCAAAGCAACGTTGACATCTTCGCTTGGAGCGCGACGGACATGCCGGGCATCGACGCCGACGTAGCCTGCCACCGCCTGAACCTGGATCCCCGCGCCCGCCCCATCCGTCAGAAGATGAGAACCATCGCTACAAAGCTGGAGGAGCCCATTCGCGAGGAGGTCAAGAAGCTCCTGGAGGCGGGCTTCATCTCAGAGATCCAGTATCCAGCTGGATCTCCAATATGGTAATGGTGAAGAAAGGATGTGGTAAATGGATGATGTGTGTTGACTTTTCTTTGTTGAATAAATCATGCCCCAAGGATTGCTATCCCCTGCCTCGGATCGACGCGCTGGTTGATTCAGCCGTCGGTTTTTCTGTCATGAGTTTTTTAGATGCTTTTTCAGGTTATCACCAGATCCGGATGCACCCTTCTGACACCAAGGATGTTTCCTTCATCACGAGGGATGGATGCTTCAGTTACAAGATGATGCCCTTTGGGTTAAAGAACGCAGGGGCTACCTATCAGCGCATGATGGATCGGGTCTTCCGGGATCAGAGGGGGAGGAACTTGGAGGTCTACGTCGACGACCTAATGATCAAAAGCAAGAGCATAGTTTCACACCTGCAAGACCTCGAGGAAACTTTCGCCACCCTGAGAAGTTTTAAAATGAGGCTGAATCCCTTAAAGTGTGTCTTCGGGGCCAGCCGCGGGAAGTTCCTCGGGCATCTTCTGACTCCGGCAGGGGTGGAGCCCAACCCGGACAAGGTCAAGGCCATCCTGGATCTGGAGTCACCACGTGACACCAAGGAGGTCCAGCGCTTGACAGGCAAGCTGGCTGGGCTAAGCAGGTTCCTCTCCAGGGCAGGAGACAAGTGTTCTTCATTCTTTAAGGTGTTGCGGGGGAATCAAAGGTTCGAATGGACGGCCGAGTGCGAAGAGGCCTTCCAAGGGCTGAAAAGACAACTCTCTCAGGCTCCCCTCCTTCAGAGCCCGAAAGATGGGGAGGACCTGACCTTGTACCTCGGAGTAGGGGCGGAGGCGGTGAGCTCCGTCCTAGTAAGGGAAGAAGGAAAGAAGCAGCTTCCCATCTATTACGTCAGCCGGATATTGAGAAAAGCAGAGCTTCGCTACCCCATCCTGGAAAAGCTCGCTTATGCCTTAGTCATCTCGGCCAGAAAGCTCCGGCCGTACTTTCAAGCGCATTCGATTAGGGTGGTGACCGACCACCCTCTTCGCAAGATCTTCGAAGGAGTGGAGCACTCGGGGAGGCTGGCTAAGTGGTCCATTGAGCTAAGCGAGTTCGACATCTCCTTTGTACCAAGACTCTCCATCAAGGCACAGGCAGTGGCGGACTTTCTAGCAGACTACGTTGTTGAGGTTGAGGGGGAAGAGCAACAACCGCGAGAAGCATGGAAGTTGATGGTTGATGGGGCCTCAGGAAGGCACTCCCTAGGAGCGGGGGTGGTGTTGACAAGTCCCCAGGGGGTAACCATAGAGCAGGCAGTTATTTTACATTTCCCAGTGACCAACAACCAAGCGGAGTATGAGGCCGTGATCGCCGGCCTCCGTCTGGCAAAGGAGCTAGAGATTCAGGACGTAGAAGTCTTCACTGATTCAAAGGTAGTAGCATCGCAGATCCGGGGAGAATTTGAAGCTCGGGAGCCTACCCTCATCAAGTACCTCTCCAAGGTAAGGGCGATCATCGGAGGTTTCCGGTCATTCTCAATTCAACATGTTCCAAGGGAAGAAAGTGTAGCCGCCGATCGACTAGCCAAGTTCGGACCTCGCGGGGGGGGGGGGGGGAACCTTGGCGGAGCTATTCCGACCGGCTATAGATGAAGGAGAATTGATGCTGGTGGATCGGCAACCCTCGTGGGTGGATCCATTTGTGACTTTCCTGTCCACCGGTGAACTGCCTGAGGGGACCAAGGTCGGGAGAAGTTTCAAGCGTAAAGCGGCTCACTACTTGATGATGGAGGGAGGTCTGCATCGTAAGATGTTGTCAGGGCTCCTAGCCAGATGTGCGACCGAAGAAGAAATCCCGAAGATTTTAAGGGAGGTGCATTCGGGCGAGTGTGGCAGTCACTCTGGAGGAAGGACACTGGAGGCTAGGGTGGTCAGACAGGGGTACTTCTGGCCCACCCTAAGGAAGGATGCCATGGAGTTTGCAAGGAGGTGTCAAAAATGTCAGCTCTACGCCCCCTTCAACTCTTGGCAGCTCAAAGACTCCGGAGTATCACGGCACCATGGCCATTTGCTATCTGGGGAATGGACTTAGTTGGGCCCTTTCCTCCGGCTAGTGGGCAGAGGAGGTTCCTTTTGGTCATGATTGATTATTTCTCGAAGTGGCTAGAGGTTAAAGCCTTAGCCAAGGTCACCTCGCAGGTTATAAGGAATTTCATCTGGGGGGAGATCATTTGTAGACATGGGTTGCCCCAAGCAATAGTGACCGATAACGGCCCCCAGTTTGCCAGCGAGGAGTTCATCAGCTTCTGCGCTCAACTGGGAATAGATCTCCGGTTTGCCTCCGTCCATCACCCTCGGAGTAACGGCCAAGTGGAAGCAGCAAACAAAATCATTGTGAACCTACTGAAGAAAAAGGTGGAGAACTTAAAAGGGAATTGGGTGGAGCAGCTCCCGTCGGTCTTATGGGCACTACGAGCGACCCCGAACACGGCCACCGGTGAGACCCCCCTTCAAGCTCTCTCATGGGTGTGAGGTCGTCCTACCAGTGGAGTTCGAGGTCCGGTCACCGCGAGTCATAACCGCGGGCGAAGGTGACGAGACTTGGAGGGTGGAGAATGAAGAGGGGCAGCGCCTCTCGTTAGATATGGTGGAGGAACTGCGAGACGTGGCGGCTATCAGGCAAGAAGAAATCAAGCGACGGATGACCAAGCATTCTGATAAGCATGTCAGGGTCAAGCAGTTCGCAGAAGGGGATCTGGTGCTGAGAAAGGTCGACGCGGCGGGAAGATCGGCTCCCGTGGGTAAGCTCCACCCGAATTGGGAAGGTCCATACATTGTAAAGGAAGTCCTCGGAACAGGGGGATACTACCTCCAGGACGTGGAGGGAAGAGCCCTAAGCCACACTTGGAGTGGTGATGATCTAAAGCGCTTCTACCCCTGAGGGGGGAAGGATGTAACCATGTATCTCAAAAATAAACTTGTTATATTATACCGACTGATTCTCCTTTAACTACTGTTGAATTTTTCATGGCATAACATAGTTGAATGTTTTGTGATACCCCGAGCTCGGCTCGTCCCCAGGTAGACCCGCTGCGCAGGCTCTCATCTAGCTGGCAGGTCCGAAGGCTCGCCTGTGGGGGATAGGTTTGGTTGGTTTGAGATCTTCATCGGCACCCCGAGCTCGGCTCGGCCCCAGGTAGACCCGCTGCGCAGGCTCTCATCTAGCTGGCAGGTCCGAAGGCTCGCCTGTGGGGGATAGGTTTGGTTGGTTTGAGATCTTCATCGGCACCCCGAGCTCGGCTCGGCCCCAGGTAGACCCGCTGTGCAGGCTCTCATCTAGCTGGCAGGTCCGAAGGCTCGCCTGTGGGGGATAGGTTTGGTTGGTTTGAGATCTTCATCGGCACCCCGAGCTCGGCTCGGCCCCAGGTAGACCCGCTGCGCAGGCTCTCATCTAGCTGGCAGGTCCGAAGGCTCGCCTGTGGGGGATAGGTTTGGTTGGTTTGAGATCTTCATCGGCACCCCGAGCTCGGCTCGGCCCCAGGTAGACCCGCTGCGCAGGCTCTCATCTAGCTGGCAGGTCCAAAGGCTCGCCTGTGGGGGATAGGTTTGGTTGGTTTGAGATCTTCATCGGCACCCCGAGCTCGGCTCGGCCCCAGGTAGACTCGCTGCGCAGGCTCTCATCTAGCTGGCAGGTCCGAAGGCTCGCCTGTGGGGGATAGGTTTGGTTGGTTTGAGATCTTCATCGGCACCCCGAGCTCGGCTCGGCCCCAGGTAGACCCGCTGTGCAGGCTCTCATCTAGCTGGCAGGTCCGAAGGCTCGCCTGTGGGGGATAGGTTTGGTTGGTTTGAGATCTTCATCGGCACCCCGAGCTCGGCTCGGCCCCAGGTAGACCCGCTGCGCAGGCTCTCATCTAGCTGGCAGGTCCGAAGGCTCGCCTGTGGGGGATAGGTTTGGTGGTTTGAGACCTTCATCGGCACCCCGAGCTCGGCTCGGCCCCAGGTAGACCCGCTGCGCAGGCTCTCATCTAGCTGGCAGGTCCGGAGGCTCGCCTGTGGGAGATAGGTTTGGTCTGGTTGGCTTGGTTAATGCAAGACAGGAAGCACGTTGGGAATACCAAATGAAAAGTGAAAAAGAGGAGATAGATCTCGGCAGAGATAGATCTCGGCAGGGATAGATCTCGGCAGGAGAGTCCCCGTCAAAGGGATCTCGAGGTGGGGAGGCTTTCGCCAAAAAGGTTCCTCTCAGTGTTCTCGAGCAATCAGGCGAGATCGTTATGCGATGGGCCAGTGGGGACTCGCGCAGTCTAGAGGGGACGGTCCCGTCCTAAGGATTCGAGAGTCGCGCTTCCGGCTGGCCGGTTACCGCGGGTTCTTGCTGATTCATCGCTAAGGATTTCCTAAGAAGGCCAAGGGCCTTGGCGGAAGCATACGCCGAAAGCGTTCAACCACGACAATTACATCAAACACATTCGCAAATAACAAGATGAAATGTTCACAAGGAAAACATTTGCATTAATAATACTGTATGGGTACAAAATGATAGCGTCTCGCGCTTTACAGAGAGGTGAAGAACAAAAGCGAGAAGGGGACCCTCAAGGGGACAAACTGTACCCCTCGGAAGTCTCGCTGGAGCTCCCACTGGAGCTTCCGCCGGAGCTCCCCCCTGAGGTCTCGCCACCCGCGGCGGGGGACTTTGAGACATCCGAGGGAGGGGTATCGGGGGCGCCCAGGGGCTTTGGAATGGGCTCGAAGAGCCATGGGACAAGTTGTTGAGCGGTGATGTCTTTGCCCCTCCCGTCCCAGCAGTTGATGTCGCGCAGCGTCTCCAGCGTCAACTTTACGGTGGCTTGCGCGTTCCCCTGGAGCAGCTTGTCGATGTCATAAGCCGAGTAGTACTGGCTCTTCAATCTCTCGTCCAGCGGAGGGGCTGCACTCGCCTCGAGGCGCGCGATCTGCTCCCGCAGGAGAACGTTGTCATGTCGGGCCTGAGACAGCTCCTCGCGAAGTGCGGCTTGAGCGAAATCCTGAACAGCGGAAGGTTAGCAAAAGAGAAGGGTTAGGAAGGCGAGAACAAGTGATTGTGGAAGGTCTCGCTTACCCCTTCCGCTTGGCGCGAGGATGACAGTTGCTGGGTCTCGGCCAGCTCCTTGGCCAGAGAGGCCGCCTGGGCCACCGCATCGTCCCTCGCCTTGAACATGTCTTGGAAGTTGCGGTCTATCGTAATACTCCGCCGGGCGCACATGTGCGCAAGCTCCAGCCCACGCATTAAAGCGCGAGTGGAGTCGTATGCCAACAGCCGGGTCGACATCCTGTCGTAGACGCTAGCGTCCTCCCGGCTGTAGAGGCCATAGCCTAAGGCGAAAGCTTCGCCGGTGACCTCATCTCGCTCCGCCCAGCTCGGCAAAAGGGACGAGATCGTGACCTTGTTGGCGTCAGGGTCCCATTGCAGCAGTGGCTTGTTCTCCGCGTCCAGACACCTCACGCCGAGACCAAAGTTACGATGACCCCGCGGCACCTCGTCAGACAGGGGTTGGCCGGAGGTCCCGGCGGCGGCACCCTCGCTCTCGGCGGCGCCAGGGGTCCGAGGGTTCTCGGCAGGAGTCCCGGGGCCGCCCCTGGTGGCCGCAATCCTGCTTACTGCGTCCAGGACCTCCTCGAAGGAGCGGCCGGCGGGGAGTGGTTGGACGGGCGGTACAACAACAGCCTTGCCCTTCTCGGTATCCGTGGTCTTGGGCCTCTTGATTGGCTGAGGTGCGGAAGTACCCGGCTTTCGCTTCACAACACCGCTTGAGGGGGGGAGGCCCGGCTCTTTTCGGCAGGCTTGCGCGGCGGCTTTCGCAAGAGCCAGCGGGTCCTTAGGAGGTTGGCTCTCTCTGGCGCGAGCCTCGTCGAAAGGCTGGCGGAGAGGGATCTCGCGCTCTCCTGCGAAAACAATAGCGATAAATTCCAACCTTGGAAAGAGCAAGAAGAAGGCAAATACAGGCGAGATCTTACCTTCTCCCGGAAGTACAGGAGGAAGAGAATCGACATCTCGCCGGAGGTAGAGGACGTCGAAATCCTTGGTTCCGAAGAACTCAAGGAGGGCGCTCTCGCGGGAGCCCAAGGACGGAGGCTTGTAGGCGGCATCCTCGTATTGGATGGGGGCGAGGGGTACGTTCCCGAAGTCGCCGGAAACGTAGATGAACCTCTCGCCCCAGTGGTGGTGCTTGTTGGCGAGACCGATCGTTTTAAGCAGTTGCCCAGAGAAGAACACCACGCCTCCCTTCGCGCGGAAAGTAAATAACTTGCGAAAAATCGGCAAGCTAAACTCAATCCTCTCCGACCGCATATAGCATATGAAGGCCATGAGGATCGCCACGGAGTTAGGGTTTAGCTGCGCGGGAACCACCCCGTAGTACCGGAGAGCCTGCCGCATCTCAGGCCACAGCGGAAGGCGGAAGCCCACCTCGAAGTGTTCGATAGGGATGGCGAGCTCCCCCTCCCCTGCGGTGTTGACTTTGTCATGACTGCCCGGGGGCCGCGCGATGAAGCCGGCGGGAACGTGCTGAGTCTTGATCAGATTAAACTCGTCCAGAGTGAGAGTACAGGAAGGGAAGAGATGCTTTTGGAAGGCTTCTGCGCAATTGGATCGTCCTTCACCACCGCCCGGCATCGCAATAGGGTTTGAAGGCGAGATCCACGAAGAGAAGGCGAGAGCAAGAGCGGGGCGAGAACGGAAGTGGAAGACGGAGACGGGCGAGAGCTCTGCGAAGACCGCGAGAACAACAACAAAGGAGAGAGAGACTGGAATCAGAGAAATGAATGTGGTAGGTGAATCTCCTATTTATAGAAAATCGTGGTAATGATGGCTGTTTTCAGAAAGGTGGCAGGGGTACAGCCGGCGCGTCCTAGGTCAGCGGCGCTTCGTTTTTCCCGCCCGAATCTGACAGCGACCGATTCACTAAGCAACTGGCGCAAACGTGGCGAAAAGTCAGGCGGCCGGTAAGGTAGGCGGAAGCAAGGTGGCTCTCGCCACCCCAAAGACCTGGGAAGATAACTCACGCATACAAAAATATTAAAGACAGAGCTATTGCTCTCGCCGAGCGGGAACGCGATAAAATAATAAGCGAATAAAGTGCGGGAACATTAATTACAACTCCAAACGAGTAAGGGTACATAAGAGAAGGGAAGGCCTGGGGAAGAGGAGGGGAGATCTCGCGCTTCAGTACGGCTCCCAGCGCCATTTCCCTTGCTCCCAACGTCATTTGCCTCGGTCCCGCAGCTTGGTCTGGGGGGGCGCCTGTGGGTTGAAGTAGGATGACAGAACGCTGCATCCCAGGTCAACCCGGCGAGATAGATCCCGGATTCTCTCGATGCATCTCTCAGGTGAGGACCCGGCGGTACCTCCCCCGGGCCGATCGATCTCACCTATAAGGTAGTCTCGCTCCAGGGACTCCAGCCTCTTCTCCACTGACTGGCGGAACTCTCGGGCCGCAAGGTCGCGGACCCGTTCTCGCCGGATGAGTTTCGACAGAATGGCGGCGACCTTCTTCCCTCGTCTTTTCGCGCTCCTGGCACCGGTCAGGATCTCCTCCATCTCGTCAGACGAAGGGAAGGGAGAGCTCTCGCCATCTTCTCCCTCTCTTTCTTCTTCTTCTTCTTCTTCTTCTTCTTCCTCTACCTCAGCGCCCGGCCGCGAGTCCATGTCCCCTGTCGAAAGAATCCCCATTTTAGCGGAAGCTGAAGGATAGCAGCGATAAAATTGCCGTATACCTTCAGAGTGACGAGGCCCCCCGGTCGACGGCAGGCGAGAAGGCCCAGCCCCCCCCCCCCCCCCCCTCAGCTCCAAAGAGGAGGTGGATTGGCTTTCCTTTGCCGGGGGGGGGGGGGGGTAAACTTTGCGGATGGTGATCCCGGCCTGATCGAGAGCGGGGGAGCGGGTCTCCTCAGCCGCTGGAGGGCTAGCGTCTAGCGGTGGCACAGGGATCTCGGCATTTTTTCCTCTCGCCGGTAGGGAGGAATCAACCGCATGGGCAGACTGATTCGCAGTTCTCGCCCCACCATCCCGGGTGGCGAGATCTGGAGGTGCGGAAACTGACGCTGCGAGGAATCAGGTCAGCATTTAAAAATACCAGGCGAAGACAAGAAGGGAACCTTTACCAGCGGTGTTCGGGTCTGGTGGAGGAGGCGCCTCGGGAACCTGTGGTTGATCATCGTGATGGCTAGAGGGTGGATCCAAAAGTTCTCGCAGGGACACGGCAGCGTCAGGAACCGTCTCCTGCGAGAGGTATCAAGTTAAACAATTGAGCAGCTGGTTGTTAATTGGTATATCAAGCTTACCTTCCGCGGCGAGGTGTCGTCCGCGCAACTAGGGGTCGGGGTGGGCGGGCTCCTGTTCTCGCGGGATAGGTCCCGCTGAACCACATTCGCCTTCTTCTTCTTCTTCTTAGGCAGAGAAGGCTCAGCAACTGACGACTGTCTCGCTAGCCATGGGGCGACCAGGGCACAGTTAGCCCTAGCTCGCGCCTGCGCCGCGTTAATGCGGTCCTGAAGATCCTGCGGAAGCGGTTTGTCGGCACGCTTGGAAGGCATAGCGGGGGAGGGCGAGAGCTCAGGGGGAGAATGACGACTCAAGGGAAGTGTTATGACCGTCTATCGGCACTCATATTTATAGGCGTCGTACGGCCCACCGAAAGATTCCCTGACGTTGACACGTGCTCAGCGAATATTTTGGGTTGAACATGTCTTTTCGAGAGCGGCGCTAGCTCAAAAAGAGCGGGGATTGTGTACAATCTCATATTCGCTGAGCCAGACAAGGAGGCACAATGGTCACAGGAGGGTTAGCCGAAGTGGTCCCGCCCTAAGGAGGATCTCGCCCACAGAAGGCGGAAACGCTCTCGCCGGATGCTATAAAAGAGAAACCGTAGGCCGAGAGCGCCAAGCGCGGACTGCACGGAAGCGCTCTCGTCCAAACCAAGCCTCAGTCCCGAAGAGTTCTCGCTTGTGCTGGGCGAGAACGTTCGCGCCACGCCCTGGGCCGAAAGGTCTCGGCACCGGCTCTCGCCGAGTGGGGCCCATGGTCTTTGGAAGAATGTCCTAATGGCCCTCAGGAGAAATTACTTCAATACCCTCAGAGAGACAGCGGGATTTGGCTATTGGCAGACCAACCAGGGGCTTTTCAGTAAATTCAGGACAACAAAATGCTATAAATAGACCCATAAGGGCTCCTTAGAAAGCAAGCGATCATTGTCTCCCGAATTTCAGTGCTTTCTGAGGAGCTCCAAGCCCAGCTTTGGCTTTGGAGGGGAAGCTCTCAGAGATCTTCCGGGTGTGAGGTGGGACCTCCCTGCTGGGGCTTTTGGGTCAGTCTTAGGTCCGTAGAATCCAGTCAAGGGGTGAGACTTGAGAGAAGTAGGTTTTGGCTGCACCCCTTTTTCTTCGAACTTCAGTTGGGGTCATATTTGGCTTCAACACAGTATATATGTGATATGCAAGATTACCCCTAATTAATCCCCACAATACTTTTCGCGCTAGCGATATCCCATCAACGCCCCCATGACGGTTTGTTCAACCAACATCACGTGATGTTATGATCAATGATTTAGGCTCTGTTTGGCACAACGTTGAAGGTCGTGAACATAGAGGTTACAAACCCTCATTTGTGAACGTCAGACCTCACATAAAAAACTTCATCCACATTAATGTTCAAAAATAGTTCTATTTTCTTGATGATGATCATAGTCGTTGTCATGTCAAACATATATGCTATGACTCATGCTTTTGTCCAAACTCATCATAGGAAAAATGTTGTGCTAAACTGGAATAACTTATGGTGCGGGTGAAATTCCGGCCAATCACGAATTGTGTGGATAAAATTACTCAACACATACATTAATAAAGGGTGTTTATATTGGCAGCCACTATATGGATATTGACAGCCCAAAGATAATGACAGCCTAAAATATGGCTATTGGCGGCCCGATAAATACTGGCAGCTCAAAAATTAAATTTTTAAATAGACATTTTTAGAAAAAGTGTTCAACATGAAAGTTGTAGATCTCGACTAGATCTATAACTTTTATGTTGAACATTTTTTCTAAAAATATCATATAGTAGGCCTATTTTCAAAAGACACGGAATCCGGGCGGAACTCGCATAGTTCCGTCCGGGTTCCGCGTCTTTTGAAAAAAGTCCTAGTATATTACATTTTTAGAAAAATTGTTCAACATGAAAGTGTTTTACAACTTTCATGTTGAACACTTTTTAAAAAAATGTCATATAGTAGACCTATTTTCAAAATACACGTGTTTCATATTTTGGGCTACTATTAGCGGTCATATTATGTATGTTTTTTATTATATTGTTGGGCTGCCAATATTCAAAGCTGGATAAACGCCCTTAATATATACCTTACACATACCAAAATATTTCTGGCTAAACAAAGCCTTAGGCATTGCTAGTTTAGAACGATTAAGATAATATTTTCAGCAGGAAGGAAGAACAAAGCGAAAAGAGAGTTCTGTTTCTTTCAAGTTCCTAAAGATCATTCTTGAGAGAGGGAGGGCTCCATCCCTGCGCTTTATTCTCTTAAAACCGGACTCTACGGCTGTCTCTGAGAACGAGGTTTCAGAAGGAAGAGGCAGTAGTACCCACTCTCTCCCCTCCATCTTCTCCCACTCTTCCCCCATTCTCCCCCTCCTCTTTCTTCTTCCACTCGCATTGTTTTCTCTGCCATGAAACTCTTAACTTCTCGGCTGAATCATCCCTGTTTTTAAACCCTACTAAGAAATCTTTCATGTCCCCCATCACATTTTAGTTTAATCAGCTGAGTCTCACTCTCCGAACCGGCTCAAAATCCTTTCTTTCCTTTCGGACTCAGTTCCTCTTCTTTCCCTCTTCCGATGTGGTCCTTCTCTGTTAAGCAGCCCGAGAATGCTGTAGATCGTTGGAATAAGTGAATGAAGGAGTTCTGCGACAATGAGAGATGATAATTTCGAGAAAAGCAAGGTGTTTTTTTAATTTAAATCACTATTCCCTTTCCTATATTTGATTTTAGGATTTCTGATATCTGATTCATTTGTGCTCAGCTCTCATGGTCCAAGGCGGTAGTTAGCAAATGGTTCAATATCAAGAGCAAATCTCATGGCTTTCATGCCAACACCGCCGAAGTCACTGATAGAGGTAGTAGCCCTCCTGTCTCCTTATTCACAATTTATAGGGTATACCTCCATTTCTACATGCATTTCATTGTTCTCTACCAGAGATTAACAGATATTTTCAACAAAAAAAAAAAACTTTTTTTTGCTGTTTTGCAGGATTAGATGAAGAATGCAAGAACAACTTTACAGAAAGGGGAGCATGGCCGGTCAAAAAGAGTAGAAGAGGTAAATCAGTCGCTCTGGACCACATCAAAAGATCCGTTTCTCTTCTTTTTCATTATTCTTATGAATGTCCAGTTCCTTTCAATTCCCCCATGTAATTTGACTCCATTGTTGGTTCATAGAGAGTTGCTCTAAGAAGAATCCTGATCGAGATTTTCCACCAAGATTTGATTTTGATGCAGCTGGCTTCACCGATACACAAGATTACAGGTGCTTTCCTGATTCTATTCAACTGGAGAAACAAGATCCAAATTTCTCTTCTTGAGACTCAATCTATTGGTTTAATCTGTGATTAGGATGTTCGTCGCGACATGGAATGTTGGCGGAAAATCCCCGCCTGGCTGTCTGAACCTTGAGGACTGGCTCCATGCCTCCCCTCCTGCTGATATTTATGTCTTTGGGTACCAAAATTTGATCTCCATTAGATTCATTTAGGGCTCATTATGAAATTGGGGGGGCTTCAGAGCTGAACTTTGATTCCCAATTCCAGTAAAAATGGACCCCTGAGTCTAATTTCAGGGCTCCAACCCTTTGTGTTAACACAAGGCACTGCTGGTCTAACAATTCCATCATTTTTCTTGCTCAAAGGTTTCAAGAAATTGTTCCTCTGAACGCGGGGAATGTCCTGGGAACCGAAGACAATGGCCCGGCGAGGAAATGGATTTCTATCATTAGGAAGACATTGAACAATCTTCCCGGTGCTAGTGGTTATGGGAGCTACCACACCCCCTCCCCAGTCTCCCACCCAATTTCGGAGATGGATGATGATTTTGAGGGGCCATCCACAAGGCAGAAGAATTCGTCTTTCTTTCACCGCCATTCTTTCCAGTCTCTCGCCCGTAGCCTACGGATTGATAGCAGTGATATGGCGGTGGATCATTCGTCCTCAAACCGTCGGTTTAGTGCTTGTGACCGAGTCGTTTTTGACAATACACTGAGCCATTTTGACCCGAATTGCAGAGGGGCTGGTTCCATGGAAGATGAAAATGTTGGAGTAGATTCACCTAACACTTTTTTCTTCTCCCCCATTTCATATGGATATGGAGTTCCCGCTTGCATGGACTACCGAGAAACATCGACTGGGAGATCTAGGTACCACTCTGACCCTTGAGCTCACCTAGTTTATTTCTCCGAGTTCACTCACTTGATACCAAGCTAATCCTCACTCTTCTACTCAAAAAACAAAGGTATAATCTGGTTGTGAGCAAGCAAATGGTTGGGATATTCCTCACAGTGTGGGTCAAGCGCGAAATTAGAGATAATGTAAGGAACTTGAAGGTTTCTCGCGTCGGAAGAGGCTTGATGGGGTATCTCGGAAATAAGGTAATCATAACTAAATTATAAGGAGGTTTCTTTATGCACATTACTGTGAATTGTATTGTCTTCTCAGCACATCTTTGCATAGCTCTCTCTTTGTGCCCCTGAATTTTATTGATCCGTTTTATGTATCATTTGAGAATGTTTATAATATGAGGATGATAAGAATATTGATTCTTACAGGGTTCAATTTCAATCAGCATGTCATTGCACCAGACTACATTCTGCTTCATTTGCTGTCATTTGACCTCTGGGCAGAAAGAAGGCGATGAGCTCCGGAGGAATTCCGATGTGCTGGAGATTCTGAGAAAGACGAGATTTCCACGGGTTAGGGGGCAAGGCGATGAAAATTCGCCTGAAACAATATTAGAGCATGAGTGAGTGAATTCTCGCAACCACTAGGTACCTTCGTCTAATGAATCCTTTGAAGTAGTCGACTCGATGGTGCTAATTTTGTACCCTTAATCTTATTTCAGCCGCGTGATATGGCTTGGAGATTTAAATTACAGAATCGCTCTTTCTTATCGATCAGCCAAGGTTCTAGTCGAAATGCAGAATTGGAAAGGGTTGCTCGAAAAAGATCAGGTGATTTTAAATGCTTTAATTACTACAACTACTACTACTTTCAGCCATCTATTTCATATCCATTTCATTTGATTTAAGAATTGAGTTCCATCAGAATTAAATTGCTTGCTTTACTTTCTTTTCATGGCAACTGTTAAAGAAGATTTCTTGGGGTTTTGAGAAAGTTAAGATTCTTCTGTTCTTGTCTTCATCCTTGTGCTAGCATAACCCCTACCTTTATTTCTTTAAAAAAACAGCTTAGAATGGAGCAAAAGCAAAGCCGCATTTTCGCAGGATGGCATGAAGGGAGGATATATTTTCCCCCAACGTACAAGTACTCAACTAATTCGGATTGTTACGCCGGCTATGACATGCGCCCAAAAGAGAAACGTCGGACACCGGCTTGGTATTTACCAATGATCCAAGAACTAATTCCTCATTCCATGCTCTTACTTTTTTTCCCTTATGAACAATGTTAAATCTCTTCTATTCAAAAGGTGCGACCGCATATTATGGCATGGAAGAGGACTTCGTCAGTTGTCTTACGTGCGCGGGGAGTCGAGATTTTCCGACCACAGGCCTGTCTACAGCATCTTTGACGCTGAGGTTGAGTTGAGTGACCGAAATAGCCTCAGGAGGAGCATGAATTTTGGAGCCTCTCGCGTCGAGGTGGAGGAACTCTTACCATACACCCGTCGGGGCAGTGAATTCAATTTCTATTGATTCGGGATGCCGGCGGACCACCAGTGCGCTATTCGAGCCGGGCGTGCGAAAAATGGCAGTTGAGAATGAAGCTTCTGATGGTAACCAATCTATGAAATCATGCATTTTAAGGGTTTTTACAACACCTCATCTCTGAGTTTACATTGTTAACATACAAAAATGCCAATGTTAACAATGAAAACTCTGAGGGGAGGACTCTGTAGTTTTTCGTAATTATTCGTACATTTAAATGCATATTTTTGTGTCTTCTTCCTGCAGAAACCAGTCTAAGATCTACTTTGTTGCAGGATTTAAGAGGACTGTGGTGTAACAGAGAAACAGGTGATTAACCACCAACCCATGCATTTTCAGGATCTAACACAATTTTCAAGCTATTCTTTCGATTAAAAGTAACTGAAGAAATGCAAACAGCTAACTGAACATTTCTTTGTGTTTTATGCAGATGTACTTTAAACATCATGAAATAAATCACTTACCTTACGAGCCGGTAGCCGCGGCGAAACTTTTGGGAGGAACTTGAAAGACAGATCTTTAAATTTGCTCTCGAGATGATGTTTTCATGATTATGTTCAGGTTCCCTGCCCCCTTCAATGGAGAAAAAAATAAATAAATAAATAGTAGGCTGTGTTTATTAGTTCAAATTATGGTTGCTAACAGATTTTTCCCCCTAGAAAATAGTAGGCTGAAGATGATAGCAACAAATAGAGATGTGTATTTTTTATTAGTTTTATAACTGAGGAGGAATGTGAACAATGTATATACTCTGAAGCTTCAGAGAGAGGAGAATGTAAGCAATTTATATACTTTTGATCATCTGAGGGAAAAAGTTTATTTCACTGATTACACCTCTGGGAAGACTATGTTTGCTCTATTGTTGGAGACCCGGCTAGGGTATTATCCGATTTAGTTCAACCCGGCTTATATTAAGTTTTTTTACCCAGCTTATATTAAGTTGAATTGCATAATTTTATATTTTCTATAGGATTCTTGTGAGTATTTTTCAAAAGAGCACTCATTCCAGATTCATTCCTGCCTAGAGCATGCATAAATGTGAAGATTCTAATAAGAATTATTGCTTAAGTTTTTGATATTTAGTTCATTCTTGTGCCTCTTTTCATCTAAAAGTTTGTCGATGAATTAGACTTCAAAAGCCTACTCCTATGGCAAAGGAGATGATCCCACCTAAATCGACTGGGAGTTATGACAGCCTGCGTGTTATCTGTTAGTCTTTTCGTGATCGAAATCGTAACCAAATTGATTCATTAACTTGATGAGCCCATAATTAATGTGGATCATGACAAGAAACGTCTAAAAGCTAAATCATCATCGATAGCTTTAAATGTACATCAATTGTTCATAACCATATAACTGGACCTAATCCAAATCTCAACATAAATTTAAAATCCACGGATAATGAAAAGGAGTGATTAATCACCAACTCATCATCCTAATCATCAAAAAAAAATCATTATAAAATTATAAAATTGAAATATCATGAAATAATTTGGCTGATTTCATCATTTTTAATCCATATTTCTATGGAAATGACATTTTTGTAAACTGGAAAAGCAATCTAAACCGTTGGATTGCACAGTTATCTTGTGTTTTATTTAATTTTGTGTCACATAGGTTCTCATGTTATGTCTTTGAAATGATAAAAGGAGAGGGGTTTGTGTTGAGGGCATTGATATTAGCATTCATTTTTGGCTATTAGAACTCAAATTTTAAGCATTTTAGGACTTTCTAAAACACGACCTGCACTCACGCCTTAGCGACTTGCGTTCTGTAAAATTTTATAAAATGGGGAAGGTCGCAGGAACACTCAATCAACCAAGTCAAATAAACTAGTAGGAGATAGAAGAACAAGAGCTGAAATTGAATTAACTATTTTCTTTACAAGCCGAGACATACATTGCGAGACGTGATTTCGCATTGCAACTGATGGAAACCACAAAAACAGACAAGTACAAAACTGACGGACAGAGCACTGTAACTGCCTAGTCTCCCTACTAACCGCAAAGCTGCACGAACTGATTTATTGACTGCTGAAGAAAGAACCTTGTCTGCACTTCTTGGTCGCCTGACCGCAAGTTTGCCTAACAACAGAAGCCGCCACGAACAGGCTGAACTAGAACTGAGCTATCTGTCTGCAGCTACTTATTTAAACTACTAGTCAGCCCGCCAGAAGCGAACTGGTTTATACAAGCTGAGAAAACTGCCAAGCAAGAAGACCGCCTAGTCGCTGAACCCACGACCTGTTGCTAACCCCCGCTGACTGTCACTAGCTATCTGCACTGCCTCCTCTGACTTCACAGTCAGAACCAGTTTCCTGGCTGCCAAGTGCTAGCCGCTCAATCTGCAAACACGGCAAAAAATCGATCACTACTACTTGTCGCGCTGTTACAAAAACTTAACCCTCGAGTTTAAAACTCAAGCTACAGTTTTTACAGCTTCTGTTATTAATGACGAAGTCAACATCCCTATTTATAGGCGGGCAAGGGGATACCATCACTGCCCAGCGGGATAGAGTAACTGTCAGTGACGTGGCAGCTAGCAGCATCAGTCTGCCCAACATCTGGACTGCCAACACCAGACCGCGCGCGATTAACACCACCAGTCTGCACAGCTATGCGGACATCGACCTCAGCCCGTGTGGACTTAAGTAGCCAAGCAGATAACTACGCGACCTGAAATCTAACCGCACCAACGGCGGTCTGTCGGTCTCCGCGATCTCCCAATCCAGACCGCTCAAATCGCAGTTACTAAAAATAACCGCGCGGTTAACACCCAAGGGAATCTGCTAAGTCAGACCGCGAGAACAACTATAACAAAGAACCAGGTTATTCACCAAAGCCTATCCGCGCAAGTCGCGCGGTCTTTGCGGTCTGCACCATTCTGACCCCCACTTCCAACTTCAATATTTTCAACACTCTCACTTGAAGTGGGAAGTAGAAGTCAGATCAAGCAAACCCCGTAACCGCACAAACGATCCCTTCACCGGTGGCTTTGTGAAGATGTTTGCGACATTGTCCTGACTCTGCACATATTCCACCATCAGAGATCCCTCCAGCACCTTCTCTCGTCGAAGTGATGCTCGATCTCGATGTGTTTTGTCCGCTCGTGACAAACTGGATCTGAAACCAGCTTGATAGCATTCTCATTGTCACCGCATAGCAGAGTAAGATCTCACACCTCCTCATGGATGTCCTCCACTAACCTCCGAAGCCAGATGTCTTCCTGAGCTGTCAGGCCGGCACCTTGTATTCCGCTTCAGTAGTGGAGACAGACACAAAGTCCTACTTCTTGATGCACCATGAGATAGTTGCTGATCCGCACAGGAAGACGTAACCAGACGTCGACTTTCGATCGTCGGTTTCTCCCTCATAGTTAGCATCCATGTAACCGTGCAGATTGAAACTCGTGTCCCTCTCATAAAGAGACTCATATCTGAGATGGACTTCACATATTTCAAGATACTCTTTGTCGCCACCAAATGAGAATTTCGTGGTTCCTGCATATACCGACTTACTCGGCTCACATCATAAGTAATATCCGGCCTCGTAATTGTTAGGTATATCAGGCTCCCAACCAGAGCCCGAAAGACCAAGGGATTTTTAAGAACCCTTCACTCATCACGTCGAAGCTTCAGACCGACTTCCAATGGAGTTAAGCTGCTCTTTCCCTCCCGAATGTCGAATCGCTTCACGATTCGCTTCACATACCCTTTTTGGTAGACGAGCACACCGCTCTTTTTCCTCTCCACTTCGAGACCAAGGAAATGGTAGAACACCCCAAGATCCTTCATCTCGAACCGGATAGCTAGCTCTGCCCTGAGCCTAGCCAACTCCTCTTCCGAGTTCCCCCTGACGATCATATCGTCAATGCACAACAACACCAAGACCTAAAGATTCCCCCTCTTCTTTACGAACATGCTTAATTTAGAAGCAAAGTATCCGCAGAACTAGAGTTATTCTGCTATCTTCCCATACCGCTCCTGAGGCGTCTGTTTCAAGCCATAAATGGCCTTCTTGAGCTTGCAGACGTGTCCTGGATGATGTTCAGACACATAACCATGTGGTTGAATCATGAAGATATCTTTGTCAATCTCTCCGTAAAGAAATACATTTTTCACGTCGAGCTGCCAAATCTTTCAATCTCGGCAAGCCGCCAAGGCAATCACCACCCGAACTGAAGTTATCTTGACCACAAGACTAAACATCTCCTTGTAGTCTTCTTCGTACTGCTAAGAGAACCACCGAGCTACAAAGCGAGTCTTGTATCGCTCGATACTGTCACCAGCTTTCTTCTTGAGCTTATATACCCGTTTACAAGTATCAGGTGTTATGTCGTCGACCTTGGGCACAAGCTCCCAAGTTTTGTTGTTTCTGAGGCCGGTCATCTCCTCATCCATGACATCTTCTCACTCTTTTACTCCAACGGCTTTCTCATAGCATGACGGTTCCCGCTCGTCTAGAAGACATGCAAAAAAACATGACACAAAGCTCACCATATTCCCATCCCTGCACAAAGTTGGTGGAATAATGGTCATCTTCGACCTCCGCAAGGCCTGACCATGATCCACCACATCAGCTGCTTATTTTACATCAGCTCTTCTCTCGGGCGCACTAGGAGCATTGATCCCCCTGTTTCCAGAACTAAAAGCACCTGCCCCTGAGCTTGACGAAACCAGAGCCCCTTGAGTCACAGGCAGCTCCACCAGAAGATCACCAACAGCTTTTTCTTGCCTTCCGTCCACCTTGCTCTCATGTAGTCCACAAAGGAACTACTATAGTACGATGTTAGCTCATCAAATAACACATCACTTAAGACTACAAATTTCTTTATCTCAGGGTTCATGCACTTTCAGCCCTTATTCCGCTCATCATTGTCAATGAAGACAAGCTTCCTTGCCTTCGCATCCAACTTTGTCTTGAGAGCGTCTAGAACGTGCATGTAGTAGGTGGATCCAAACACCCTAAGGTGTGTCAGCTTCTCCTTGAACATGAGTTCATGCGGAGACTTCATGTTGTTAGAACTTATGGGCATCTAGTTGATGACGTAAGCTACGCAGGTCATTCTCTCTGCTCAAAAGGCCCTGAGAATGTCTTTGGCATGAAGTCAGATTTTACAGGTCTCTGCCAGATGACAGATCTTCCTCTCCACCACCTCATTCTGTTGTGTAGTGTGAGCACACGTCAGCTCCCTTTTGATCTCGTGTTTCCTGCAGAAGTTGGCGAACTCATAAAAAGTAAACTCTCCCTCATTGTCCGACCTCAGCTTCTTAACCCGCAGTCTTAGCACGCCTTCAGCGAGTTCTTTAAACTTCACAAACTTCTGTAAGACATCTGACTTCTCCTTCATAAAATACACACATGTATATCTGGTGAAGTCATCAACCAAGACCAACATATATCTGCTTTCTCCAAGACTGGGGGGGTGACGGTCGGTCCTATCAGATCACCGTGGATGCACTGCAGCGGTGTCTTGCACCTGGACTGGGATTTGTCAAATGGAAGACGATGAGCGTTTCCATACTGACACCATACACAGACATGACCGTTGTCCAGAGATGAAAGACAAGGCATGCCTTTCACCGGGTCTCTTACCGTAATAGTCTTTAGCTTGTCCTTCCCAACATGTCTCAGTCTCTCATGCCAGATAACTGCACTGTCATTAGTCATCATATTCTCATGTCAGATTTTTACCACTAACATATTTCAGAAAAACTTCACTTTTGTCGGGCTAAACAGAACGTGATAGCCAGCGTGCACAATGGTGGTCACCGAGAACAGGTTCTTCTTCATCCACGACACGTGATAAACACTCCGCAAAGTGAGTGACCCCATATCACTACCTAAAGAAATCGTTCCCTCCTTCTAGACTACATGCACAGTATCATCAGCAGTAATGATAACAACATTACCTATATACGTTTGCAGAGAAGAAAACTTCAACTCGTCTTCGGTGAGGTGGCGACCGCATCCCAAGTCCACGATCCAGTCCTCCTAGTAGTTAATTAAGTCCAAGGCAAGAACAGACGTTGTCGTCATATCTGTCATGAAGCAGTTCCTTCATCCGTCTTCTTCCTTCCTGGATTCAACTCCTTTATCGGCGTGGTGACCTGGCTGAAGATTGACTCTGGAGTCTTTTTTGAAGTGACTAGGCTTATTGCATCTATAACGTCTGAGTCCTTCCTTCTTCCCTCCATATTGCTTAGGATACTTGCTCCTCTCCTACTGTGATGAAGTTAAATAACCATCTTCTACAGATGACTACTTTTTCCTGTTTAATCTCTTTTTCTTTCCTGAATAGAGAACTTCACAATCTCCCCCCCCCCAGAGATAGAACACCCAATCATCTGTCTTGTCAAGATATCCTGTGAAGCCAACAGATTCTTCAGCTCTAACAAAGATGGTTGATTGGCTCAGCCCTGCACAGAAGTAACAAAGGTCACGTACTCCTTCCGCAAGCTACGGTAATTTGTTTTTTCAGCTTCGCCTTTGAGATGGGTTCATCCGGGTCCAATACTGAAATCTCAGCACACATGTTCTTCATCTTTAAGAAGAATGATGATATCGACAAGTCTCTTTGAGTTGCTCTCGCCAACTCATTCTCGAGAAACTGTAGTCTTGTTACGTTCTTCTTATTGAATAAGTCATCCAAGACTGTTCAAATCTTAGCAGCCGACCTACATCCAATAATGTGGTCGAACAACTCCTGTGAGATTGTCTGATTGAGTGTGAACTCTGCATTTGCATTTGTTCTCCTCCAAGCCCTCACCGCCTGATCATTTCCTCCAGCAACAATCACATCTTGTCTCTCGTCTCCACCGACGACCTCCCAGAGATCCTCGCCCAGAAAATTACTCTTCATGCAAGACTTCCACTTCCTGTAATTAGTCTGCGTTAGGAGCTCAATTTCAAGGCTTCTTGTGTAACCACATTCCATTGCTAGATTCCTGATTCACTTGAACTTTCAAAGGTACTTAGCAAATCTCTGTGGCTGATCACAGCTAAAACTTTTATCCCTCTGATATCATATAAAATTTTATAAAACGGGGAAGGTCGCAGGAACACTCAATCAATCAAGTCAAATAAAATAGTAGCAAATAGAAGAACAAGAGCTGAAATTGAATTAACCATCTTCTTTATAAGGCGAGACATACATTGCGAGACATGATTTCGCAATGCACCCGATAGAAATCACAAAAATAAAAAAGTACAAAACTGGCGGACAGAGCACTGTAACCGCCTAACCGTCTATCTGCCCTGCTAACCGCAAAGTTGCGCGAACTACTTTATTGACTGCTAAAGAAAGAACCTTGTCTGCACTTCTTGGTCACTTAATCGCAAGGTCGCCTAACCGCAGAAGCCGCCGCGAACAGGATGAATTGGAACTGAGCTATATGTCTGCAACTCTTGGTCGCCTAACCGCAGAGCAGAACGAACAACTTATTTGAATTACTAGTCAGCCCGTCAGACTGATTTATCCAGGCTGAGAAAACTACCAAGGAAGTAGACCGCTTAGTAGCCGAGCCGACGACCTGCTGCTAACCGTCACCGACTACTACCAACTATTTGCACTGCCTACTCTGATTTCACAGTCAGAACCAGTTTCCTAGTTGTCAAGTGCTAGCCGCACAATCTGCAAACACAACAAAAAACCGGTCACTACTTCTTATCGCGCGGTTACAAAAACTTAACCGCCGAGTTTAACTCAAGTTATAGTTCTTACATTTCTTGTTATTAATGACGAGGTCAGCACCCCTATTTATAGGTGGGCATGCGGATACTGTCACCGCCAAGGGGGATAGAGTAATGTCAGTGACGTGACAACTAACATCACCAGTCCGCCCAACATCCAGACTGCCAACACCAGACCTCGCACGGTTTACACCACCACTTCGCACAGCTATGCAGACAACAATCTCAGTCCAGGTGGACTTAAGTAGCCAAACAGACAGTCACGCGACTTGAAACCTAACCGCGCCAACGACAGTCTAACAATCTCCGCGGTCTCCCAATTCAGACCGCGGTTAGCTAAAACTAACTGTGTCGTTAACACCCAAGGGAATCTGGTAAGTTGGACCGCGAGAACAACTATAGAGAAGAACCAGGCTATTCGCCAAAGCCTATCCGTACAAGCCGTGCGGTCTGTGCAGTCTGCACCATTCTGACTGGCCACTTCCAACTTCAATATTTTCAACACTCGCGTCTCCCACTCTCCATTTTCCCGATTTCCAGGAGGTTCGGATGACGGAGCTGGCTGATCCGGCCTATCTTCACTTCTCTTTCTCCCCAATCTCAGCTGACCTCTCCACTTGCAGATATCGATTTATGAAAAATATGTTTGTGAATAATCAAAAGTGTAATGGTAATAACTAACACCCTCGTGTTAATGAATATAAATGGAGATTTTCCCCCACAATTCATAAGTCTTAGGGTTTGTTTGGCGGGGCGAATGCGCGCCGGTCGCACGTACCTCACTGCCCTGCCGCCTCCGCGCATTGCAGAAATGTGCGCGGTCGGGCGGTCGGGCGGTCGGGCTCCGCCCCGCCGCGGGATTTCCGCAGAAATCAACCGCACCGCGGTGGCGGTCGGGCGGTGCGGTGATTTCCATGGAAGCCTCACTGCCCCACCAAACTAGGCTCTGTTTGGCACGGTGGTGGCTGTCATGAACACGTGGGTTAAATTGTCATTTGTTAACATCGATCTTAAAAACTTCATCCACTTTTATGTTCAAACAGATGATGTTTGTTAGGTGATTCTTAACGAATGACGTTTTAACTCATGTGTTTACTACCGTCATCATGGTGCCGAATGGAGCCTAAGCCTCAATTGTAAAATAATTGAAGAGGGCAACATTTTCATCCTAATTACATTTTTTTTCAATTCATGTTGACTTTTGTTTTCAAGGCACACTGTGCGCAGGGGCGACAAGCGGCGGAAGTACAGCCGCATATGGGAAGGAGGAATCATGTATCAGACTGCTTCTATAAAAGTAATTAAAGAAGAAAAGGATGACGTAAAAATGATGAGCTTTTACATGAAATCATGCATACGAAAAAAAAGGAAAGCATTAGGCTCCGTTTGGCACTGCGGTGGCGGTCACAAACGTGATTATTATGAACCGTCGTTCGTGAACACGGATCTCATCCAAGAAAATTAATTCACTTTTACGCTCAAAAATAGTTTTTTATCTACGGCAATGCTGTTTTTGTTCAGACTCACCCGAGAAAAAAGCAGCGCCAAACAGAACCATATGATTCTTTTGGCACAGCTTATTTGCTCCCATGAGTTTATTCCAAAACGTCATTATCATAAAAATGTGTGTTTGACAAGACAAAGGTTATGAGTTATGACCACCGCTAAGAAAATAAACTAGTTTTGAGCATAAAATTCATGATTTTTTTAGGTTAGGAGTTATGACAAACGACATTTCATGACTACTACGTTCATTACCGCCGCCGTCACGTCAAACGGTCACGATGGCATGAACCGGATCTTAATTAAGCTCTGGTTAATGAGATCGTAACCGTTTGACGGGTGAAAATAAGTCCCCCAAAACATAACATAAGTCATAATCCTCTGGCTTCTTCGAATAATGCATTTTTTTTTTGTATATTTGTAAACATAATAGGTTTGGAAAAGTGGTTGGGGACATTGGTCGAACACCTTGCGTGCATGGAAAGGAAAGCAGTGGCCGTGTCAGAAAAGTGCAGAGAAAGGAGGATGAGCGGCGCAAAACGAGGAGGAATTAATAAGAGGATGACGGATGAAAATGAGGAGGACGGAGTTACAGTTGCAGAGAGAGACCTGGCGACGAAGAAGAAGACAGTTAGTTCCTCGATGCGGCGGTGGAATCCTGGAAATGGCGTGGCGGAGGCGGCACCGGCACTGAAAACGACGGCCACGAGAGAAAGCATGGGCTTTGCTGCGGATCGAATGCCCACGTGATCAAATCCTGCACGGACTCTCTCGCTTCTTCATGGCGCATGATCTGTTCCCCTGTTTTTGCGTCAAATTCAAATCGTGTACAGCTACATCCTACATCTGCAGCATTATTTTATTTGCTTTTTCTTAATATGTCAAAAATGAATTTTGACTATGTGCAATTATATGCAATTTCCACTATCTACAATTATATATAATAAGAGTGTTTATATTGGCAGCTTTTATATGGGTATTGACAGATCAAAGATAATGACAGTCTAAAATATGGCTATTGGCAGTCCGATGGATACTGACGGCCCAAAAATTAAATTTTTAAATAGACATTTTTAAAAAAAGTGTTCATCATTAAAGTTGTAGATCTCGATGAGATCTACAACTTTTATGTTGAACAATTTTTCTAAAAATATCAAATATTAGGCTTATTTTTAAAAGGCGCGGAATTCGGCCGGAACTCGCATAGTTCCGCCCGGGTTTCACGCCTTTTGAAAATAGGTCAACTATATTACATTTTTAGAAAAATTGTTCAACATGAAAGTTGTATATCTCGTCGAGATCTACAACTTTTATGTTGAACACTTTTTATAAAAATGTCATATAGTACACCTATTTTTAAAATACGTGTGTTCCGCATTTTAGGCTGATATTAGTGGTCCTATTATGTTTTTTATTATTTTGCTGGCATGTCAATATCCAAAGTTGTGCTGCCAATATAAATGCCCAATAATAATTATATGCAATTTCGACTATGTACAATTATATGTAATAATTATATGCAATTTCGACTTTGTACAATTATATGCAATTTCGACTATGTACAATTATATGTAATAATTATATGCAATTTCGATTATGTACAATTATATGTAATAATTAATATGTCAAAAATGAATTTTGACTATTTACAATTATATGCAATTTCGACTATGTACAATTATATGTAATAATTATATGCAATTTCGACTATGTACAATTATATGTACAATTATATGTAATAATTAATATGTCAAAAATGAATTTTGACTATTTACAATTATATGCAATTTCGACTATGTACAATTATATGTAATAATTATATGCAATTTCGACTATGTACAATTCATCGGGGCAGATTAATGAATTTTGACTATTTATATGTCAAAAATGATGGGGAGAAACAATTCTGATAAGATAAAGATGCTGAGAAAAAAATTATGAAAGGAAGATGATATCTGTTCCTCGCTTAATGATATTCATGGATCTGCATCTATTGGTCACGTAATTTCATAATTGTTATGTGCAGGCCAAGGCAAATAACATCACCCTTTTTATATAGAAGTTGCATTTTTTATCGGGTAGGCTTCAAACTACTGTGGGGAGAAAGATGGACCTTTGATACGTGGTCGCGGGAAGTTTGCGAGGGCTTGTCCCGAGAGGGATGACAAGGAGCACACTCTTCATACCGTGGGGCTCTCGTGCTGGAGTTATGTGAGGTCCTCAGGGGGTTTCCTCCAGGGACAATTACTTTGGGGTCGCCCCCGACACTTCTTGGCGTCGTTGCCTGTGATCGAAAGTGCGCTCTTCTCCCGCAATAGATCACGACGTCGTCAGGGCCTACCCCCTCACGCTTGCCAGCGGCCTGCAAGTTTCCGAACTTCGTTGTTTCTCCAAGTAGAGGGTTACGTCAGGATTTACCCTCTGACTATTCTACAGGGGTCCCAGCCCCTTGTGGCCTCGCTGCCTGTGATCGAGTGTTCACCATTCTCCCGTAGTAGGTCAAGGTGTAGTCAGGGCCTGCCCCCCCCCCCCCCCCCCCCCCCCCCCCCCCCCGCACGCGCTCGTCAGTGGTCTGCAAGTTTTTGAACTTCGTCGTTTCTCCAAGTAGAGGGTTACGTCATGATTTAACCCATGACTCTTCTACAAGGGTCCCAACCCCTTGTGGCCTCACTGCCTGCGATCGAAGGTTCGACCTTCTCCCGCAGTAGGTCACGGCGTCTCCAGGGCCTGCCCCCCTCGCGCTCACCAACAGTCTGCAAGTTTCCAAACTTCGTTGTTTCTCCAGGTAGAGAGTTACGTCAGGATTTGCCCACTGACTCTTCTATAGGGCTCCCAACCGCTTGTGGTCTCACTGCCTGCGATCGAACGTTCACCCTTCTCCCACAGTAGGTCATGGCGTCGCCATGACCTCCCCCCCCCCCCTCGCGATCGTCAGTGGTCTGCAAGTATCCAAACTTCGCCATCTGTTCAAGGCTCTTAGCCCCTTGCAACCTCCACTGCCAGCGATCGAAGGTTCGCCCTTCTCACGCATTAGGTTGTGACGTCACCAGGACATGCCGCCCACACAGAGACTCGGGTTTGAAGGTCTTCACCGCCTCGCTCGATGACATTCCCGGCTTAGAGAGCAAAATGACAAATTGCAATAGGTAAGGTCACAAGACCTACGCTTGTCATTATTGGGGCGACCCCCCTTCGCGATTGGCGCCTGCCAAATAGGTAAGGTCGCAAGACCTACGCCTGTCATCGCCAGGGGAAACCCCCATTCGTGATCGACTCCTGCCTAATAGGTAAGGTCGCAAGACCTACGCCTTTCATCGTCGGGGGCAACCCCCTTTCACGATCGATGCCTGCCAAATAGGTATGGTCGCAAGACCTACGCCTGTCATCGTCGGGAGCAACCCCCCTTCGCAATCGACGTCTGTCAAATAATAGGTAAGATCACATGTGTTGAAGCCAAAATTGACCTCTGTGGAGTTTGGGGTCCCTGAAAGGGGTGACCTCACACCTACTACACTCGAGAGAACGTCACGGACCGGAGACTTAGGAGACTATGAACAGACCCTCGGCTCTAGCACGGAGGTCCCACCGCACACCCGGAAGGCTACCTGAGCTCTTCCCCTCCCTTACCAAAGGGCTAGGCTGGGCGCCTTGGAGAGCTCTCTCTACTCTACCAAGAAGAAGCCAAGGGAGGAGGAAGCTAAGAAAAGGATCCTCTCCAAGGCACCCAAGGGGGTCTATTTATAGTTTTCCAAATCTCATGGGTCACAAATGATCAAAATACCCCCACGGCCAAAAGGCCTCGGGCCAATAGGAAACCGCCACGCCGGGGGTAGAGAAGGAAAAACACGTCACCCAAAGCTAAAAGGGGACCCACCCTGCGGGACGGGGCGAGACCCGGCCTGGGGCCGGACTCGCCCGGCCTACCCGCCGGGCTGGGCGAGACCCGGCCTGGGCCGGTCTCGCCCGGCTGCCCGCGGGGCGGGGCGAGACCCGGCCTGGGGCCGGTCTCGCCCGGCCGACCTGCAGGGCTGGGCGAGACCCGGCCTGGGGCTGGTCTCGCCCCGCTGCCCGCGGGGGCTGGGCGAGACCCGGCCTGGGGCCGGCCTCGCCCGGCCTACCCGCCGGGCTGGGCGAGACCCGGCCTGGGGCCGGTCTCGCCCGGCTGCCCGCGGGGCTGGCGAGACCCGGCCTGGGGCCGGTCTCGCCCGGCCTACCCGTCGGGCTGGGCGAGACCCGGCCTGGGGCCGGTCTCGCACGGCTGCCCGCGGGGCTGGGCGAGACCCGGCCTGGGGCCGGTCTCGCCCGGCCTACCCGCCGGGCTCGGGGCCGTCTCGCCGGCCTGAGGAAAAAGGGGGAGGGGGAGGGCCTGCTGATCCCGCCTCCACACCCAAGTGGCCCGGGCGGAGGCCTCCCAACCTGCCGTTTTAACACTCCAACTAAGGGGCCGCTGGGAGAGGCCGATTTCTCCTCCCCCTACTAGTATGTTTTCAGGCTATAGCCAAAATTGGCCAACGAGAGTTCAAAATACTCAAAAATCTTAAAAACTAAGCATGCCTCATTTGGGGCCCACTATTCGCGAATACGGGGTTGTACACAATCCCCGCTCTTTTTGAGGTTGGCACAAGCTCAGAAAGAAATGTCCAACCCCACGTATTCGCGGAGTGTATCTTTCCTGCGGGGTCAACCTGCCAAGCCAGCTACGGGAGCCTGGGTGGCGAGACCTCCTCCGGGTAACAAACTTGGTTCCCACGAGAGATCAACCAGCCCTGCCAGCTAGGCGAGAGCCTGACAACGGAATCCATCTCGGAGCAAAGGACTTGGCTTCCACGAGAGATCAACCTGCCCTGCCAGCTAGGTGAGAGCCTGACAGCGGAATCCATCTCGGAGCAAGGGACTTGGCTTTCACGAGAGATCAACCTGCCCAGCCAGCTAGGTGAGAGCCTGACAGCGGAATCCATCTCGGAGCAAAGGACTTGGCTTCTACGAGAGATCAACCTGCCCTGCCAGCTAGGTGAGAGCCTGACAGCGGAATCCATCTCGGAGCAAAGGACTTGGCTTCCACGAGAGATCAACCTGCCCTGCCAGCTAGGTGAGAGCCTGACAGCGGAATCCATCTCGGAGCAAGGGACTTGGCTTCCACGAGAGATCAACCTGCTCTGCCAGCTAGGTGAGAGTCTGACAGCGGAATCCATCTCGGAGCAAAGGACTTGGCTTCTACGAGATATCAACCTGCCCTGCCAGCTAGGTGAGAGTCTGACAGCGGAATCCATCTCGGAGCAAGGGACTTGTCTTCCACGAGAGATCAACCTGCCCTGCCAGCTAGGTGAGAGCCTGACAGCGGAATCCATCTCGGAGCAAGGGACTTGGCTTCCACGAGAGATCAACCTGCCCTGCCAGCTAGGTGAGAGCCTGGCCGCGGAATCCATCTCGAGGTGAGACCTTCCCACCCTCCGAGAGATCAACCTGCCCTGCCAGCTAGGTGAGAGCCTGGCAGCGGAATCCATCTCGAGGTGAGACCTTCCCACCCTCCGAGAGATCAACCTGCCCTGCCAGCTAGGTGAGAGCCTGGCAGCGGAATCCATCTCGAGGTGAGACCTTCCCACCCTCCGAGAGATCAACCTGCCCTGCCAGCTAGGTGAGAGCCTGGCAGCGGAATCCATCTCGAGGTGAGACCTTCCCACCCTCCGAGAGATCAACCTGCCCTGCCAGCTAGGTGAGAGCCTGACAGCGGAATCCATCTCGAGGTGAGACCTTCCCACCCTCCGAGAGATCAACCTGCCCTGCCAGCTAGGTGAGAGCCTGGCAGCGGAATCCATCTCGAGGTGAGACCTTCCCACCCTCTGAGAGATCAACCTGCCCTGCCAGCTAGGTGAGAGCCCGGCAGCGGAATCCATCTCGAGGTGAGACCTTCCCACCCTCCGAGAGATCAACCTGCCCTGCCAGCTAGGTGAGAGCCTGGCAGCGGAACCCATCTCGAGGTGAGACCTTCCCACCCTCCGAGAGATCAACCTGCCCTGCCAGCTAGGTGAGAGTCTGGCAGCGGAATCCATCTCGAGGTGAGACCTTCCCACCCTCCGAGAGATCAACTTGCCCTGCCAGCTAAGTGAGAGCCTGACAGCGGAATCCATCTCGAGGTGAGACAACTAGGTATCAACGAGAGGTACCACCGGCCCTGCCCAGCTAGTGAGAGTCTGGACAGCGGGACCGTCTCGGAGCAAAAGAACTAAGCATCTCGATCAGTCCCTTACCAAATCCTACATCCTCAAACGGGGAGAAATAGATGGGTTACATAGTTCCCCCGACTCAGCTGGTCAGGGGTAGCACTTGTTACAAGACAAGAAAAATGAAAAAGCTACCGCAAGGCGAGGCACCCTCATGGGGCCTGGGCATGACGGCCGTCTTCCGCTTCCTTTTCCTCGGGCACTTTCATCTTGCTCAAGCTCTCCATGACCTTCTCCATCTCCTCTGCCTGGGCCAACCAAGAGATGGTGTTGACAGCCGTGACGTAGCACTGCCTTGCCATCCTGTAGTCCCCCTTGACTCTGACCTGGATCCCTCCGGAGCTGAATTTGATGCATTGGTGGAAGGAAGATGGCACGCAACGGAAGGCGCTGATGAGGGGCCTTCCGAAGATGGCGTTATAGCTGCTTAGAGCGTCCACAATGACGAACCGGCAGTTCCTTGAGACTCCCCCCAATTTAACTTGGAGTCCCACTCCACCCTCAACCTCCTTCCTCTCCCCTGAAAATCCGAACAGGGGTCCGTCCGAGGCCAACACCCTCCTCGGCTCTACCTTCATCTCATCAAACGCCTTCCTGAAAACGACGTTGACAGAGCTCCCGTTGTCAACCAAGATTCGGGAGACGCTGTAGCCCTCGATGGTCGTCTGGATGACCAGCGCATCGCAAAACGGATCCTCATGATCCGGCAGGTCCTTCACCGAGAAGGTGACCTCCTCCTGGGGCGGTGTCTGGGAGGTTGAGGCGACGCTCCTTCGGTACATGATATGGAGGCTTGCCTTCCGAGTGGTCTCGATCCCCACTCCACCATGGATTACCGCTATACCGTCTCGGGGTCCGACATCGACCCGGTCCTCACAAACATCATCCCCTCCTTCTCTGGGCAGAACCTCTTCAACCCGCACTGGCGGCTGTGGCTGGGCAGGGTCTCTCGCCCCCCTCACTTCCAGGAACTTGGGGCAGGTAGCTGTGGCGTGCCCCTCCACCTAGTGGAAGTCACAGTACGGCAACTCTACCCTGACCCTTCTCCTTCCCTGGTGGTTCCTCCTCTCCCTTCGACCAATCTCCATCGCTTGCTGCGGTGGGGGCAGGAGCTGCCTAGGGGCTTGCCTCTGGAAGTTGAACCTTCCTTGGCCCCCATGGAAGTTTCCCCCATCATGGGCGTAACCTCTTCCCGGGCCCTGAGCGGGTCCTCCCTGCTGCCTCCAACCTGGTTCCGGACCCTCCTGAGCTCTCCGCTCCTCTCTCCTTCTTCCCTCCTGAGGCCTCGAGCCACCTTGCTCCTTTGCCTCTGTCTCTGTCAGCTTCGCCAACTTCTTGACAAACACCGGGTTGGCCGCCTCCATGGCTATCTCCTCTGCTGCCCTTTCCATCAGCTCCTCGAAGGAAAGGGGGGCCTTCCGGGTCAAGCTCATCTTGAAGAAGCCCTCCTTCAGCCCAATGGTGAAGGTCATCTGGAGAGCATACTCTGGCATCTCCTGGACCTCCAGGATCTCCTCTTGGAACCTGTCAACGTAACAGGCCAGCGACTCCTCGGCCCCTTGCCTTATCAGGAAGATGGACTCAGGACTCCTCTTCCGCTTCTTGGAGGTGGAGAAGCGAAGCTGGAAGCTCCGGCTCAAGTCCTCGAACCCATAGATTGACCTCGGAGGGAGTTGATGGAACCAGTCTCTTGCCTTCTCCTTCAACGTGACCGCAAAGAGGCGACACTTGAAGGCATCCGTCATCGGCCTGATGGAGACGGCATCCTCGAACCACTGTAGATGTTGAACAGGGTCATCCTTCCCGGTATAGTAAGCCATGTCTGGCTCTCTGAATCCCTCGGGAACGGGTGCTGAGATTATCAGCTCGCTGAACGGTGACCCCCTAAGGGGTGGTCTCGCCACCTCCACTCGCGCAACCTGCTCGCCTGAGAGGTTGGCACTCGCCGGGCTAGAGAACAACTCCCGGCCAGTGAGGTCTCGCTCGACCCCATCTCTCATCCTCTCCTTCCCGGGCCTTCTTCCTGGTGCGCTTCCTTCTCCCCCCGCTGGGGTCATCTCGCCTAGACCCCTGGGAGTCGACTCGTCGAGGGGGGGAGCTAGCTCCTGGGGGTCGGGGTGGAGCTGCCACCCTGGGGAGCAATGCTTCACAGCATCTCCATGATACCCTGGATGGAGGCCATGAACTCTTGCCTCCCCACAAAGGGTCCTGAGCTAGGGAGCTCGCCGAGATCATCAGTACCTCCCTGACCTCCCGTCATGACACTCTCCTGAGATCTTCTGTGCTGGTCACTCTCCACGCTCACCGCACCAAAGTGTTGAAGCCAAAATTGACCTCTGTGGAGTTCGGGGTCCCTGAAAGGGGTGACCTCACACCTACTACACTCGAGAGAACGTCACGGACCGGAGACTTAGGAGACTATGAACAGACCCTCGGCTCTAGCACGGAGGTCCCACCGCACACCCGGAAGGCTACCTGAGCTCTTCCCCTCCCTTACCAAAGGGCTAGGCTGGGCGCCTTGGAGAGCTCTCTCTACTCTACCAAGAAGAAGCCAAGGGAGGAGGAAGCTAAGAAAAGGATCCTCTCCAAGGCACCCAAGGGGGTCTATTTATAGTTTTCTAAATCACATGGGTCACAAATGACCAAAATACTCCCACGGCCAAAAGGCCTCGGGCCAATAGGAAACCGCCAAGCCGGGGGGTAGAGAAGGAAAAACACGTCACCCAAAGCTAAAAGGGGACCCACCCTACGGGACGGGGCGAGACCCGGCCTGGGGCCGGACTCGCCCGGCCTACCCGCCGGGCTGGGCGAGACCCGGCCTGGGGCCGGTCTCGTCCGGCTGCCCACGGGGCTGGGCGAGACCCGGCCTGGGGCCGGTTCTCGCCCGGCCGACCTGCCGGGCTGGGCGAGACCCGGCCTGGGGCCGGTCTCGCCCCGCTGCCCGCGGGGGCAGGGCGAGACCCGGCCTGGGGCCGGCCTCGCCCGGCCTACCCGCCGGGCTGGGCGAGACCCGGCCTGGGGCCGGTCTCGCCCGGCTGCCCGCGGGGCTGGCGAGACCCGGCCTGGGGCCGGTCTCGCCCGGCCTACCCATCTGGCTGGGCGAGACCCGGCCTGGGGCCGGTCTCGCCCGGCTGCCCGCGGGGCTGGGCGAGACCCGGCCTGGGGCCGGTCTCGCCCGGCCTACCCGCCGGGCTCGGGGCCGGTCTCGCCGGCCTGAGGAAAAAGGGGGAGGGGGAGGGCCTGCTGATCCCGCCTCCACACCCAAGTGGCCCAGGCGGAGGCCTCCCAACCTGCCATTTTAACACTCCAACTAAGGGGCCGCTGGGGGAGGCCGATTTCTCCTCCCCCTACTAGTATGTTTTCAGGCTATAGCCAAAATTGGCCACCGAGAGTTCAAAATACTCAAAAAGCTTAAAAACTAAGCATGCCTCATTTGGGGCCCACTATTCGCGAATACGGGGTTGTACAACATGACCTACACTTGAAATCTCCCAACGCTTACCCCTTTTGGGCGGCTAATGTCCACCTACAGCGAAGGATAGGACATATCTCCACCCATCATTGTCAAAGCGGCGTACAAAGCAATGGTGCCAGCACAACACAAACTCGATCAACATCAAAAATGTGGCTCAATGCCAAGAGAATCAACCAACAAAGGTGTAATACACAGAAGCGTCCAAAGCGCCGCAACAATATCTGTGGCCTCTACAAAGTACTGGAATATGGAGTACAAAGGACCAACTTCCTGAGGCCAGCATCAGAATACTCACCCTCAGATAAATCTCCAAGGCCAAGGATAGCTACATCACAACTACCCGCCAACAACATCAACGACCAGGAGCAAGGCCTGAATCTATAATCTCAGATAGATTCTTTAAAGAGTGAAGTCGGATGCGTTGTAACGTCGCATCTCCACCTCCGAGAGGAGAACCTTCACTTCCAGCCTTGCGGGCGTCTCATACTTTTCCTCCAAAAATCAACCTGCTCAAGAAGAGCTAAGCGCATTACATACCGCATACGGCGCGTCTTGCGTACGCACTATGCATATTGTACCTCATGATTCCGCCCCGCACACGCTGTGCTTGTTACACACATTACGCATCGCGCAAGTCGCACATCGTGCACGCGCTACATGTTACTCCTGGCGCACTACACGCCCCTTACAAGTTTCGTTTTTTAAATCCCCCCCCCCCCACACACACAATTCATTCTGCGCATGCATTATGTGTCTTGTGCGCACATTATCTACACCTTGCACACATTGCGCCTACCACTTGTATCAGCGCATAACGCTCACCATTCACACTCTGCTCAATGCACCTCATATGCATTTGCCACACCGTCATCACCATGTAACAAACCCACAATTCCTGACACCTAAGCAGTGTAACACATCCATCTGTCACATGAAATATAACAAAGAGTCTGGTCGGGGCCCCACGCCATATTCCACCGATAGTCGGTGAAGTTACATGTTAATATCAAAAGACCAAACAAATCCTAACTCAGAGCATTCTAGCGGAAGTTTCATGTGTTAACTTGAACTTAATATATACGAATCTCCACTATAAATATATATCAGGAATGTTTATAAAATACACAAAATTCACGGCCTTAAAGCCATATAGTTATGCTTCAAAAGTGTGATTTACAGACATTGGCGGGCAGGTCGACCACACATAAAAACAATAAAGTTCTTCGCTTGGCCTTCAAGGGTTGGCATAGCATCAAGGGTTTTAGCCCGCTATTTCCCGCTCGGCTCTTCAGTACCTGCACAAGGACAATCCACCACAAGGGCGGCAAACAAGGCAACGGTCAGCTTTTGGATGACCAATTTATAACGACCCTAATCATACCTGGTGCAACGGTATTCCTTCCCTGCATGCATATCATTAATATATAGATATATCACAATAATGCACACTCAAGCACCATACAATATATCACAAACGAGTGTCTCAGCGGTCAAACGTTCTGTGCACTCAAGATACATTTTCGATGTACCGGATTGCCAGGGTTCCACCACCGTTCAGAGGTCCGAGACATGAACGGCCAACTTTGAGCATTTTTAGTCTTTTCGACGCTGATAAATGAAATTGTTCATGTAATTATTTAGAAGCTTCATGTTTTTATCGCATTTATTTCTCCAATACTGAATCATCCAATTGGTCATAGTTAGGTTAATGTAGTTTAAATATCACTTTTGTTTAGAGGTATGATAATAAAGGGAGGGTGAGTACGAATAGTTGAAACGACCCTGTGGAATACGACACGAGATGTAGATTTCTCATATATTACGATTGATAGGTGCGCTTGCCTGAATGCTAATTCAATCTAGTTAAGTCCATCTACATAATTGTATCAGAATGTAGAATGAAATCACATTGAGTTATTACTTGTTAGCAAGAAACAATCATCATCAGCTTCCCCTTGCTCGTTCGGCACATTTGCTTTTAAGAGCTCACAGCTCGCACTAGCCACATGGTCTCCGAGAGATTGACTTCGTCAATAAAATGCTATCGGGAAGCTATCGTCGTGTACCCCTTGCTTGTCACTCGACACTCGACACTCGACAATCGTCGAGCACAGTTCGTCGACCAGAGGGGACACGCCCTCCGACACGCCCGTGTCGGATGGTACACGCCCGTGTAGCACGACGTGTTCCCTCTGTCGACCACTTTAGTCGACCAAATACTCTGGTGTCGACCAAGGGAGGACATGCCCTAGGTCACGCCCCCTGACACGCCCGTGTCACGGACGTGTACCTCCCGAAAATTCGTCGAACGGATTTCGTCGACCACGCGCCTATCTGCTCAACCCGAGCAGGACACGCCCTGGGACACGCCCGTGTCCTAGGCCGTATCACCCAATATTTTCCCGTTTCTCGAATTTGGGTTGTTACAACCCTCCCCTCCTTCAAGAAATTTCGTCCACGAAATTGCACAGAAAACAGCAACCAAACTGTTATGACATCAAAATAATATGTTACAACAACCTTTGTACTGTACAACCTCCACATGTGCCAAATAATCCACAGTTTCAGCTAGCGGTCTCTAGCCACAAACATTCGATAGACCCTCAAACAGCATATACATGTATCATAATCGATCGATCACTGCAATTGCACCACGTGGTCAACATACATCATAACATATCACCTATATGTACAGGAATATCATCAATAGGCACGGTATCAGGATTCACATTACTATCATAACATATATATACAATATGCACATCATCCAAGTGATACAAGTCACTATCCTTACTTCCGCTCAGACTCTCGATTTTGCATTTCTCGCGTAAGAGCCAAATTAAACACTCGAGGCTGAATTTCACCAATTGAGCTTTGCTGCTCTTGTACTTCCAAATTATGCAATCGAGGTTGCGTCCGGGATGCAGATGACTCGGTCACTGCTTTTCCTTTGTCTTCATACGACGCACCTATCTTTTTCTCACTTCCCGCAGGGGTCTTCCAACAAAATTTAGCAATATGTCTTTGCTGCCCGCAGTTATAACAGATACGTGTATCAACACGTTCTTGCCCATACGTTGCCCCCGAAGAAACAGTCGACGGAGCTGATTCAACAGGTCTAAACCTTTTCTTCTCTCGTCTTCTCAACTCCGACTGCTCCTACTGTGTCACTTTAAACTTTGGCTTCTCCACTGCCAGTCTCTTCTTCTCTTGTACCCGCTTCAAATCTTTCTCCAGGGCACGGGCCGTATCGACCAATGCTTGGAAGCCTTGGTTCACCGAACTCGGGAGTCCTAACCTCAACTCATCCCGCAGTCCCTCGTAAAAGCGATTCGTCTTTCGCGCTTCCTCCACGAAGGTAGACCCCGCATATCTCCCCAGTCTGGTAAACTCATGCAGGTACGTATCAATATCAGCCTCACCCTGCACCAGGAGTTGAAACTCGTTCTCCATCGCAATCCGCTGCGACATCGGCACATACTTGGCGAGAAACAATCTGGAGAATTCCTCAATTGAAACCTCCGCTAAACCTCGACCTGTCAAGTGATGTACCTCCATCTCATCCCACCATAGTCTCGCATGTCCTTCTAGCAGAAAAGTGACTAAGGTCACTTTCTGCTCTTCTGCAGTCCTGATTGCAGTCAGGATCCTCTTTACTCGAGCCAACCAATCTTCCGCCTACGTTGGGGAAATTGCCCCACCAAACGTAGGTGGATGAAACTCCATAAAGCTTTTCAATGACTCATTCATTGCTTGCTCGTCCATCACAACTGCAGAACGCTCTTGCCTTGCACCAGGACGTACTGGCACCCCTGTCGGCCTTGTCCGCCTGCCCATTAGGCTGTGCATGTAGCACTGCAAGTGTAACGGCCTCCCCAGCCCAGGCTCGCAAGGACGGCCGCCGGCACCCCCAGCACCACGCTCGAAAGGGTTCAGCCTAACCAGGTCTGCAGACCATGCACCCCAACCCCTCTCCATCCACAGGCGGGTTGTTGAGGCCGGGGATCGAACTCAAGACCTCCTTGATAAGGAGTTTTCAAATCACTCATCATCATCAACTGAGCTGCAGCTTAGAGAATGTTTTCAGGGTTTGCTGGAGGAGGAAGAGTCGCCTCCTCGATGCATTATCATTCAATAGACATCATCAAGTTAATCATTTCTCACTAAGGCTGTTTTTGGCATGTCTTATCGTGAATTATTTGTTCTGATGAGATTAGACAAAAATGTCAGTCATGTCAAAATCATATGTCTCAATTTAATTTTCTTTTTGTAACATTTGTCATACCAAACATACATTCTATAATAATAACATTTTTGTCCAACCTCACCGAAACAAATAAGTTGTGATAAGGTGTGTCAAACACAACCAAAATTTTCATTCTTAGAAAACAGAATCATATTTAAATTTAATGATAGTTGGGAATCTCAGCTTCTTTGCAATATTATGTATGACTTACTGAGCCACATTTGTTGCCAGGATCCTTTAGGATACCATATGCGCAAGCACAAACTCCAAGCATCCTCTTATGTTCTTCTAAGCAAATGTTCACATGAATCTAAAGTTCAGTTCGGTTCGGTTGCGATTCAGAATCGTTCACCGCGGTTCTGAACCGTTTACTTCGGTTCAGTTACGGCTCGGTTCTCGGTTCTATTCATATCTCAAAACAATAATAAAAATGACTTTCAACTCGTAGTTTTTATCATGCAACTAACAATTTTTCAAAATAATTGAATCACGACTCTCTATACATTGACATCATATAACTACAAGAGTTCAAATATTCTTTTTCTTAGCCATACGTTTTTATTCTCAATTATTTTCAAATATTGAGACATTTGATTATAACTATTGTCTCAAAAAAAATTAGCAATAATTTTTGGTTCTTGGGTCGATTTTGGGTACCCGGCCTATAGAACAGAAACCGAACAAAATTGTCGGTTCTGGTATTGTAAGAACCTTATCCGAACCAATCATATTTGGAACTGACCCGAACCGTTCGTTTCGGTTCCGGTTTGGTGATTATTTTTGCACACCCCTATTGATTTGGGTTTAGAATTGTTGGGGATGAGATCCATTTTTATAAGATTAGATGTGCACATAACCACACACTCATGATCTCCAGCTCAAAAAAAGTGGGATCATGGAATGGGCAGCACGCGCGATCACCGCGCCCGATGCCCCGCACAGCCGCACCCGAGCCACGAACAAACCAAGTTAAAGTCACTTGATGCAACCAAATCTCTCAAGTCCCAAGTGGCCCCCGCAGGGGCAAGTTCAGGTGTCCCGCTTCACATTCAGAATCAGCAAGGTGCTAAGCGGAGACCACCAATGCAAAGTGCGATTTGTAACAACTCTCGGCGCGACGGTCTGTCGTCCGTCGTGTGTCAAGTGTTCTCTCACCCGAAAGTTGTAACGAGAGATGGTCTGTCACGCTCGACTTCACAAACAAACTGTAACAACCAGAAATAGTGGATTTTGACCGGCACAGACCCGGTCACGTTATTTTTTTACTCAGTTGAGAGGTTATTTCACGTTAAAACTGTGTGTGTACAACTGACCTACTTTATTAATTGTGTGCACGCTCGAACGTCTCAAAAGGTAAGACGGTCCAGATCATTCCAATCCGACCGGGAGGTCGAGTTAGACCGCAAAAAGAATCAAAAAAACGTCTAAATATGTTGAAAAGGAAAAAAATTATTTATTATAAGTAAGGCTCCGTTTGAGGGGACTTATTTTTACCGGTCAAGCGGTTACGACCGCATGAATCGGGCCTTATTTAAGATCCGGTACATGCGTTCGTAACCGCTTCACCGGTGAAAATAAGTCCCCCCCAAACGGAGCCTAAATCTCACCTGAAACAAAGTTCTTAATGTAACCTAAGACCAGATCATAGTTATTAAAAATATGAATTAAATAATTGCATTTTTCGTTACAAATATTCAATAATTTCCTCAAAATTAGAGCACGTAGTTTCGCGGCAATATGAAGCTTATTAGTACGATCGACAAGAAATTCACGGCGGAAAGCTTTTCATCTGAATTCGGGAAGATCAACCGCCGCTGCTTCAACGGAGTGTCCGGGATGGACGGCGGCGATGCGATTCCTGGACTTGGAGGAGATAAAGACGGCGGCGGTGGTGAGTCCACAAAACCTGCAGCTGCAACGAGAACAATTTATAATGAGAAGAAATTGGTTTAATCGAAGCCGTCCATTTTAAATCCTACGACTGCTGCTGTGACCAAGAAGAGCCTGGCCATCTTACGGAGAGGGGGCTGAGGTGGCAGCGGAGGAAGGGAGGGCCCATAGCTGACCGGCCCTATTCAAATGGAAATTAAATTCGGTGAATATAAAAGAATTATTTTGAGCTAATAATTAATTCTATTATATTAATTATTATTATATGATTTAAGGAAATATGTGAATATGTGATCATAATGCCTGGGCCTGGAAAAGGCTCCCACAGGCCACAGCTGCAATTAAAAACAAATATATAAATAATATATATTAGATAAATGAGCAAACAAATAGGTTTGATTTTATCATTTAATATTTATTTAAGATCTCTCTGGCGTGATCTTTTTGCTCTGGCGAGTTTGGATAAAGGCATCATTGTCACCAACAAAAAGGCCCTGTTTGACATGACTTATTTGCTCGTGTGAGTTTGGTTAGGCTCTATTTGTTTGAGCGTTTCGCTGCTCCGTTTTGGGCAATCGCTGTTAGAAAAAGGGTAAACAAATGAACCTCCGGCGACATTTGCTCCATTTTCACCCGCCCGCCCGCCTTGAGAAACGCCTCAAAAAATTCTGTTTGGAGCAGTCACCTCCCCCCTCCGATTCGAACACTCTGTTTCCATCCGCCGGATCGACCCGCCACTGCCGAACCAAATGAAGCCTAAATTTTCAAGTGATACTTACAAAGAAGGCTCCGTTTTTGAGCAAAGTGGATGAAATTCTTTAGGTGAGGTCAACCATTAATGAACATCACCGCCACGGCCGCGTCAAATGAAGCTGAAGTAAATGACTTTGTCCAACACTAAAACTCCTAATTACATACTTTGATTAAAGTGCTCATTTATTAAATTAATAAATCCTTAATCCAACTATCCAAGGCGAACTTTTGGCACATCATGATCCGGCTGGCTCGCTCTTTCAGCATACCCGAGCGACTATTGGGGAAAATGCCGCGAATCCAGGCGGCGGTGCACCAACTAGCCGCGAGAGCTGGAGAGAGAGAAATGCATAGAGATAGAGAGAGATATAGAGAGACAGCGAGATGCATAGAGATAGAGAGAGAGGGACTAACCATAATTGCATTGGAGTGGCACAGATGTTCTTCCACAACGCGGGCTGAGAGAAAGCGCAAGCGTTCTATTAAACAACCTAAAGCCGCTGTTGCTGCTGCCGGTGAGGAAGTCAAAGCAGGGGGTGAAAGTGCTGATAAGCGAGGTCGTGAATGCCGTTGAGATCTGCTGCCTGCTTACACTCACATGAAGTTTCGTAAACCCAAACACCGTCGCGAAGAAGAAGACAACGACGACGGCGGGATAAAAACCAGCTGCTGAATATCCACAGCTCACAGCCATGTCAATCAACCGAGCAATTATTACTTATAAATTCTCTTCTCCCCTTATAAAAAGCTTCACACGAGGAGTTATTTTGTGGAAGATGAGTTGGTGGATTGGAAGATTACCAAGACACGCCTAAGTGTGATTCATAATATACCGAGTGATTTCAGTCGCATGGATTTTGATTCCCTTGCTAATTAGGTGGAGAAAATGACCAAAAATGGCATTTTTAGTGCAAATGGCTCAACGTCTCCTGGGCATATGGATTATTATGATTTATTTCATTGTCTGGTTATCGTATCAGAAGTTTCCGGTAATGTGGCATTGCCAACTCTGAATCTTTAAAACTTCACACTCCAGAAATATGATTTCTTGCACCCCCGCAAAAATTTCAAAGGTATTTAGGTTTGAGCATCACCAAAAATGCTCATTTTGATACTTTGCACCCCGAATTATTGATGTTTTCCGGATCTAAATAGCCTTGAATGAGCATTTTTTGTGCTGCTCTAACCTAAATACCCTTGAAATTTTGGTTTGGGAGTGCCAAGTGTTAGAAATCAATAATAAGGGGGGTGCAAAGTGTCAATTTTAAAGATTTGGAGTGCAAAGTGTCAATTTTAAAGATTTGGAGTGCAAAGTGTCAATTTTAAAGATTTGGAGTGCAAAGTGTCAATTTTAAAGATTTGGAGTGCAAAGTGCGCGGCAGACTTTAGTTGACTCCATAGATCCATGACTGATCAAAAGCTAACCTTCACTGTACTTAGCTCCCACGGAGAAAACAAGAATGTTATTTTCTAGCAGGGGAACGCTATTTGGCCGGTCTCACTATGGTATGAAACAGTAAATGAGTGAAATATGACAGAGATTCCAATTCCAAATATTTTCTTGCTGAGACAGCCATGGATACAACTTCCCCAGCCACATAAATACATAATGCTTATGCATATTCAAAAACAAATAATATAAGCAGGGATTTCTAGCCAACCTGGTATGGTCACATCTCATGGGCAGGAGATTTGGATTCAAAACTAACTCCTCATAATAAACTAAGAAAGGGCTGTTTACCGGCATCTCCCTTGTAACTTCTCAAATTTACGGGTTGCACCCCTCTATTTTTTGCAATTCGTTTAAAAATAAAATATCCCTCAAGAAGGAAACTAACACAAAAATGGGCAGCCTCGTGCAGGAAGCATCCCTACACAATGACGATCCGGAAAAGGGTCCCACCACAAGGGTGAAATGTAGGCAAACCTTACCTTTCATTTTGTAAGAGGCTGCTTCCAGAACTCAAACCCGTGACATCAAGGTTACACGGCAACACCTCAATCAGTGCGTCAAAGATCCCATTCAGGAAACTAACACATAATTTGACAAAATAATTTACTACAAATTATAAACTCACATAAATCTGAAATAGGGGAGGGGTTGGCCGAATAATCAGTTGGACTTTTGGGAAGCTGAAAGTGTGGCCGGGGCTGGATGGGCCAGGCATGTGTCAAACTGCTGGCCAGCAAAGATGGGTGCTGGAATGGGTTTGTCTGATGACTGGAGACGGCAAACTGCTGCTGTATGAAAATCGAGAGAAGGTCGGAAGCTCTGGAATGTCTTAAAGTTGCAGGGACAATTGCTAGACGGGTATATAGTCCTGGCAGCAATTGAGAGGGGTGTGAATGGCTGGCTGTTTGGCAATTCCAGGAACAGATGCAGTGGTTTTTCTTCCTGGACAGAAACCTGATTGGATGTGTAAACAGGGAGGATGAAGCAGGTTGTCAGCTGCTGGCTTTGAATGGAGATTGACGGGGAAGGGTGGTTCCACAAGAAGCTGCTGTTGTAGAGTATGGGGGACGGCTGGAATGGAGAGGTGGGGGCTTGATTGGGAGATAGGAGGTGTTTCCACGTGAGACTGTAGTTGAAAGTGTGGGCCAGCTGGAATGGAGGGAGTGTGGCTCGGTTGGGAAGGTGGTTCCACGTGAGGAGTTGGAGGAAGTAGTGGATGAGTTGAGGAGCGAGAAAAGTGAAATATTTTTTAAGAATAAGGACTACAATTTAGGAGATGTGTGGTTACTGTGGGTAGTGGAGGTAGTGAAAGATAGTTATGGGGTGGTGGAGGTGGTGGCTAGCTAGAGGTGTTTTCTGGCGACAATCGGAAAACTGAAAACGAATGAAACTTGAAGGATGGTGGTGGAGATTCGCCAGAGGTTGTTGGGGAATGTTTTTTGGTGATCGCCAAGAATTGAAAATAGATGAGATTTGCCGATTTGGAGAGAAGGTGGCTGTTTTGGAGGTATATGGGGAGGGGAATTGCGGCTGACCGGCATGCTGTCAACTGGAGTGGTAGCTAGGTTGTAGTAGTCGGTGGTTGTTTGAGGAAGGTGGATGAGGGAGAGGGACGGTTGTATGGAGGTGTGGGAGGAGATGGGGGGGAGGGTAATTCCAAACTTCTCACTTGGATTTCCAACTTCGGCACAGGGTGATCGAAAAGAGTAATTTCTTCTTTACTCCAACTTTCAACGTTTTTCAAATGAACCCTCTATTCCTATTTATAGACTACAGGATCATCATGGACAATCATGATTCTCCGATCATGATGACCCTCAAAATACATGAAATAAAATTCAAAAATTTAGAAAAATACCTAAAAATCTTGGTTCATCAATCCGTATAAAATGGAAGGCTTCTATCGTCGTGTAGACTTGTGTGTCGCGATCCCCATCAACATATATATGAAAACCTTGCCCTATATCCAGCACAAATAGTTCTTACCTATATTATTAAAGGCACGGGCGCACCGAGACGCAAAGGGGCCCTGGAGCCAAGGCGCAAGGCGCAGACGTGCGTCTGAGGCACGTGAGCCGCAAAATTGGGAAAAAAAATAAAATCAGTGAATTGGACGCCCAATTCATGGAAAATCTGCGAATTGGACACCAAATTCGCTGAAATTCAGCGAATTGGGCACCCAATTCGCAGAGATTCAGAGAATTAGGCGCCCAATACATGGAAAATCAGCGAATTGGGCGCCCCATTCGCTGAATTTCTGCGAATTGGGCGTCCCATTCGCTGAATTTCTGCGAATTGGGCGCCCCAGCGAAATTGGGCGCCTCATTCGCTGAAATTCTGCGAATTGGGCGCCCCATTCGCTGAAATTCTGCGAATTGGGCGCCCCATTCGCTGAAATTATGCGAATGGGGCGCCCAATTCGCTGAAATTATGCGAATTGGGCGACCAATTCGCTGAAATTATGCGAATTGGGCGCCCAAATCGCTGAAATTATGTGATTGGGTGTCTAGGTGCGCCTTGCGTGCGTCTCGGGTGCGCCTCAGACACATCGCCCGTCTAAGCCTTGTTGGGGCGCAATGGGGTGCGCCGGCGCCTCAAGCGCGTGCCTTGATAACACGGGTTCTTACCCTGTCTAGCAAAAGGAGAAGCATTGATTATAGTGATTGTGCTTTTCTGGCTAAGTAGAGAGTAATTAACTATTTAGTTACAGCCATAAATGTATTGCTTTCAAAATCTCAGCCATCCAATCCACTTTCAATGACTGAGGTTGAATTAATCAAATTGTAATTGGTGTTGAAAAAGGATTCAATGCCAATTTCAAAATGACTCGGATTGTTCAGATTCCTAACAGCACTGCACCTGATAACTGAAGCAAGTGATCTAGAAAGAGGACCTATGTTAAACTTAAAATGTATACATGGAAACAAATTTCTATAAATATCATCCAAATGCATCTTAACCAATAAGACACAAGATCTCTTCCTAGAAGATTGACCAGCTCAATATTTTATGAGGCAGCGAACCTAAAATAGATAACATGTTCCTCTAGTACAAGGGAGTCTCATTCATAGAATAGCATAGTGATCCTCCTGGAATCAGCAACTGCTATTTTATCTTCCTACAAGATGTATTTTTTATCAAACAAAATATAAAAAACTCAGGAATTTAGCAAGCACCTACAGCTGTTGCCCGATTAAGAGTGTGATCTGGACCGCATGAATTCCTCCAACCGATCCCATACCTCGAGTGCCGCAGCCCTATCTTGGTGCCTCTTATTTTTGCTGACCTGTGACAGAGCACTCAATATATAAAGCATGTACATCATGTATGGAAAATTCTGGATCATGTACGGAAAATTTTGGAAATCAAATGCTCACCGAAATAATCTTTACATTCCATTGCTTAACAATCTTTGCAGATTCCACACTGTCATCCTCAAAACGCACAAAAAATCCAATAACTGCAATCAGTTAGAACCAGGGTGCATCAATATTTCATTTATCGAATGCAGCATATTCAGTTCACATGAGTTGCTAAAGTGAAGTATAAACTATCAACTGATAGAGTATGTCAATTTATTCAATTAGTATAGAAAGAAGCAAAAACAATAAATTCCAAATGTATAAAATACAAAAAAAAATTATTTAGATAGTCCAAGCTGAAGGACAATAATAGTTTTGAAATTTGAAGGAGAAGTCAGCCATTTGTCAACAATTTAAGCTGAGACATTTCATAGATAACAACAAACCAATGAGAAAAATGGTGGAAGCTAACATTACCCCTTATCTAACAAAAGAACATACCTTATCATTAGTAAAATCAAAACATCAAACATAAAAACTTGGAGAATGAAGAACACTAAAGCATCTAAAAGTTCTGTTTTTTCCTTCCACCTGTTACAAGATTTCCTCCTATTACAATACTCATAGGTTGATATTATGTTAGTGTTGTGGGCTCGTGTGTAAGAACAAATTCATGGTTGATGGAAGATGAGATAGAACGACTCATAGGAGAACTTCTTGCATCTTGCTCCTTTAGAGATCCCAATCCAAGGAATCGGAGTCTAGAAGAGAGGGAGGGAGTTCATATAAGGGATACAACGGGTTCTCACCTAAGAAAAGCAGAGCTGAAGATCAAAAAGGGCGAAGTGGCGGCTTCGTTTGCACTCGAGTGGGAGCATCTAACCAATGCTAATTAGGATTCAAAATTATGGCTCATTTATTTCATCTGTAGTATAAACACAAAAAGGCACGTAAGCCATATCTATATTTATATTTATATTATATTAAAAAGAAATACTAGGGTCTGCCAATAGCATGAGTTCATAAATCAACCAATTACTAATACGCGTTGGATCTGTCTCTTTAATTCATACGCCGTTCAATCTGCGAAATTTCTCCTATAACTACTCACAAAACCAACCCTACTCCCGCTGTGAATCCCGCACCCGGCTTTTCCTCCTTGCAACGCTCCAAAAACCTCGCTTCTTCCTCCCGTCCTCGACTCCTGCCCGTTCTCTGTCGCGCCAACATCCAACTTCTGTCGACTTCCTCTTAAGGAGCCATCCCGCCGCCGGCGACCTCCACAGCAGACCTTCCCGCCGTCGTGGAACTCCACAACCAAACTTTCCGCCGCTGACGACCTCCACGATCGCCCGTTTTCTTTCCGGCAGTCACCGCTCACGAGAAAGCCACCCAGATTCGTTGTGAGAACGCCTTCTTCCCTGCAAAAACACCAAAGTGCTCATTTTTCGTACTGATGGCCCGATAGGCCTCTACTAGGCTCCCTATCCAACTCGAAACTTCAAGTTTTCCGTCAAATTCTCTATCAGGAGAGATACGAACAAGCAACGTCATATCAAGAACTACAAACACAAACAACGAAATTGCATTGAATGAAAATAGTTGATATAACTTGGGAGAAAAGCCCCCACATAGCACTCGGAGACTGGTTCCCCCAAAGTGTCCTCTCCAAGAGAGTCTAAACCTAAATGATCCCTAGATAATCTCCCCTCATCCTAAATGTTCCTTACATAGATGGAGTCCCTCTAAAGGACAAAATACATAAAAGACAAACACATAATTAACCGTGAATACAAGATAATCCATAAAGGTCGTTGCATCTCTAAGAGAGCTCTCACATCGTAAGGTCGATCGTACGTATGAGCATATATGTATCAATATACTCGTCCTAAAAATCGACCATATCTCCAAGGTCAATGGCGGAGATGAAAGCCCTCGTTGTGGTGGAAGCACGCCAATTGGACCACGGCCTTGGGCGGAGGGCGAATGCTATGAAGATTGATGGAACATGTCTCGATCTTGAACAAGTGTGGTGGGGCCGGATATTAGGGGATGAGTAGATAGTGTTGATGCAAAATGAAATCTGATGCGTAAGTCCGGGCGAAGTGGGAGTGTGACAAGATGTGAGGGTGAGGTGATAGTGGGCTCGAGACATGTCGGAAAAAAGAAGTGAGGAGGCAAGAGAGGGTGGGGGTCTCGAAGAAACGACAGGGAAAATAAAAAGCATGTGGCGTCGTGTGAAAAGATGGTGAACCGCTAGGTGGAGCCTCTTTCACAGATTTGTCTAGAAACGAGCGAAGTAGAGGGTTGTTGGTGCAGATCGGAAGATAGGCGGGGATTAAGAGGGTTTGTGATGCGGCCAGTGGTGGTAGAACGAAGGGGGTGTTGGAAAAGGAAGAAGCAACAGTGTTTTCTATGGACGAAGATCCACTGTGGGGCGGTAGTGGAACACATGGAGGAGAGGCTCGTTGGAGGGCAGCGAGGCAGGCATGAGCTGTAATGGTGTGTGGAAGTTGGAGACGAAGCGCAAGCGCCATTAAAAGGAGGTCATCCATGGAGGCTTTGATTTAGTAATATTGACCATCTTGTATGCAATGAGTTCGGAAAGAGGGCCATGGTGGGGAAGGAAGCATGTCTGGGGAAGAAAACGCCCTGGACGAGATCATTGCAGTGGAGAAGTGTTGTTGCGGAAGGGGGGAGGGCTGGGATCGGGCAGAAATCAATAGGCATTGCGGATGTGTGGGAGGTCTGTGTGACAAAATGTAGCCGATCTGTGTCGATAGTTTCAAACGGGACTAGGCGCCGGTTTCGTCGCGAGGATGGTTGTTGGAGCAGAGGACAACCAACTGAAGACACGGGTTCCGTTGGAACAGCGGAAACGAACAACAAACAAGGTGGCAGGATCGGCTTGGGGTGCAGGAGGATGCATTAAATTGCAGTTGTACATGTACTGGGGCTTGGGCTGGATGCTTGGAATCGCAGTTGTGGATGGTCCACGCATGTTGGATCTCCGACTAGATGCGACAGGATATAGGTGGATGGCTGACAGGAATGGTGGAGATCAACATAGGGTTCCTGTGAGCGGCAGGTCGGACCAATTGATACGAGCAAGCTATGTCGTATCAAGAACCATCAACGCGAATAAGGAAATTGCATTGCATGAAAATAGAGGATACAGTTCAGGAGGCAAGCCCCCCGCCTAGCACTCAGAGGTTGGTTCCTACAAAGCACCCATCTCTCCAAGAGAGCCTAAACCTAAATAATACCCAGATAATTCTCATCTTAAAGACTTCTTATAAAGATGGAGGCCCGCTAAAGGACAAAATACATAAAAGACAAACAAATAATTAACTGCTAATAAAAAATAATTCATCAAAGTCGTCATATCTCAGAGAGAGCTCTCGTGTAGTGAGATTGATCATCCTAGTACGTGTGAGTGTGTATGTATCAAGGGGCCAAATAAGTCTATCAGACTCTTGATCCAACATGAGACCTCAATATTCTGTTGATGACCTATTGCGGGTCCAATAGGCATGTCGGGCTCCCGATAGGTACAAAAGTCTCATTTCACGTAGCTAAGCTGCTTTTACTTATTCTAATCCATAAGAACACCACTCCCTTCCATTACATCAAGTTTATCATCAAGCTTGAATGTGGGATAACTCGTACAACATTTGTTATTGGTTCCCATGTGGCTTCAATTTTTGGGTGATTCGGCCCTTAAATTAAAATGTCAATTGTTCTTTGGTCGTGCGGTAATCTATCTTGTCAGAAATTTTGAATGATCTGTAAAAGTGCAAGGAGAGTTAGTGGATAGTATTCAATGCACAGTGAATTGTGGCTCGACATGCAATTTCGATCACACCCAACCGCTCGGATTGAAGTGGACCTTGCAATGAGTTTAATCATACATCATTTATTATGCACACTTGTGCATGGAGGAAGAATTCGCGAGCATCGGCTAAAACTTGGCCAATTTCAATGAGCTTAATCAATTTCATTTGCTTATGTTCATTGTACGGTGTGGGACAATAGTTGTGTAGGATCCCTTCTGAGTATGGCCTGGAATGGAGTTGTTTGAAGGGGCGTGGAAAGAGGTGCTAAATCACTATTCCACTCAAGGAATATGCATAACCCACTCATTAGGTTTGTCCCTTTAGCAACGAAGGAACATTCGATGGCGCGGATAATGATTTCTATTTGGCCATCGAATTGTAGGTGGTAGAGAATGAGAGGGCCGGTTTGGATTTGCGGAGAAAGAGTACATGTCATAAGCGGGTCATGAACGCCTTATCTCAATCAGAAACAATTGTTTATGGTAAACCATGGGAGCAAAAAATATGATGCAAAAAGAGCTGTGACACTGACAACAATGTAAAGGTGGGTCATCAGTAGAAAATGTGTGGCTTTAGAGAAACATTCCACGCAACTTAGGAGACAGACTTGTCCATTGATTTGAGAAGACCTCAACAAAGCCCATGGAGATGTCGGCCTAGATGTGTGTTGGGAGGGAGAGAAGTTGCAAGAGACTAGGTGGATGAAGATGGTATGTTTTACTCGATTGATAGGAGATGCAATTGGAAATAAACCGTTAAATATTCTCTTCGAGGTCCTTCCAAAAAAATTGTGTTAATGAAAGCTAGTGTATTATGAACACCTTCATAATTGTGATCGTGTGTGGCTGATAATTGTGGAGGTCAAGAGTGGCATAGAGGAGAGATAAACCTTATGCCAATAATAAATAAAATCATTTGCCACTGTCCAACTCTAATGTACCTTGGCTCGCAATAATCTATGCTCAAAGGTTGTCAGATCTAAGGAGTTATTGATTTATGATTAATATCCACATAAGAGATTGATAGCAGGTCCGAATATTTCACAGCCAACCCATTGCACTTCATTGCAGCGGAAGAGGGTGTCATCCTCTTGGTTGTGTTTCCAGATTCATATTAAATCATGAAGTTGAGACCTGAGGTCCTAAATAATTTGTTAGTATGACCTTGTTAAGACAAGATCGTGGGTTTCTAACCCAAATAGAATTTAAAGATGGACGATTTATACAGAATATGTATTGTTTCCCTAAAAGATAGGATCATCAATGTTGCATCTCTTAGCTAACCCAATAAGTTAATTCTTATAAATGGTAACTTCAAGTGTTATGTCGTTTGTGGTAGGCTTAAATAGAGTGACCCTTTTGCTGTAGGATGGCTCTGATACCTGTCTCAGAGGCATCACATTCCACTTAGAACTCAACCTAAAAGTTTGGTAGTTATAGAACCGGAGTTAAGATTTAGGAGGTTGGTTAATGGTCCTACAATCATAATATAGTTTATGATAAAAAGACTGTGGTAGTCGCTAAGCCAAAGAATCCATGTAGGGTTCTCAGTGAGCTCGGTTCTGGACAATCTGTCACTACACTAATTTGGTTGGATCAGTGGATAGCCCTCCCTATGGGCGAGTGGCGTCGGCCAAAAGAACATTTGCATCAATTCAGAAAAAGGTGTTCCTTGACCAGGATTAAAACTAGTTGGCAGCGGCATTGTTATTCTACATCTTTTTTCTATACACAAGAATGACATCAAAAAAACAAGGGCAAGCTTGTACACTTGGGAATGAAATATCTCGTTCATGATGAAATATCTCGTTCATTAGAGCATGAGAGGTGAATGGGATGTTTGTGAAACATGATGACATAACCAATAATTCAAAATTTTTGTGATGGGCATGAAATCTCGTCTTCATAATGTTGCATGTATCCTTACGCACTCGATGAAAGAAGTAAAAGAAGTCAAGTATAGAAAATACTTGTGCCACATGGCGTTATTCGACCACTGATATGAATAATTTGTGTGTAACATAATCTCCAAATTGAGTTCAATAATCAATGCAAAAATGTAATGAACCATCATTTTCACTAGCAACCCAAGCTGTGAAAAGGAGGATTGGGTAAGAAGGATAATGCACTGTAAAGGAATCATCGTGCATCATCGCTCAATCTCATATTTGTAGAGGAACGAGTACCAACGGGGTCGTACGACCATCGATGCAGTCCCGAGAATGAGAAAAATGCCATGATAAAATTTTCATTGTGGTAGAAGGCCCACTGATATGTCATAACGACATACTTAATAACAAAGGCTCAAAGATTGTTATTGATGGAGTGATATGTGATACATACGGCTACTCCTACAATAAGCTAAACTAGGGCTTACCTGATAATTATCGTCGATGCCCTAGGGGGAGATGTGACCCCCCCCCCCCCATAAATAGTAAATCCAGCTGGTCGGCCCGGTTGGTTCGCCCCTGGCCGGTTCAGCACAAAGTGGGGACTGAACCAGTTGGCTTAGTCTGTCCCGCTCCTGGACCCCTTCTCTGATATTTTATGTTGTAGCGCCCCTGATTAGGTCAGGTCATATCATTCCCTCTGTCTTCGAAAATTTGCTCGTCTTCAAGCTAAAATTATGGGTACGTCGATTTGAATTCATCGCAATCAACCCAAGTCTTCTCTGCCTCTGGTAATCCTTTCCATAGGACTAAGGCATGTGTCACATACTGCCCCTGCCTCAACCTCCAACAAAACTCTGCGATCTTTTCGGGAATTGGCCGAATCTCCCCCAGCTCGGAAGCCAACGGTAATGGGTGAACATGTATTGTTGGCGCTCCCTGGGCCTTCTTTAACAGAGACACGTGGAAAGTGGGATGTATTCTGGACCCCTCTGACAACTCTAAGGTGTATGCAACTGGCCCGACCTTTTTTAAGATCATGTAAGGTCCATAGTACCTGGGCACCAGTTTCTTGTAAGCTATATATAGTGTTGCAATTTCAAGTATACATCCTTTCCATCCTCAAAAGCCTTCTCCCTATGATACTTGTCGGCATGTGCCTTCATTCTGCTCTAAGACTTTGCAAGATTTCCCCTAAGTAGTTCAACCAGCAGATCCCTTTCTTGCAATCTAAGCTCAACTTCTTTGACTGCAGTGGAGCCACTCTCAAGATTCCTCCAAGTGGGTGGAGGTATGTCGTATAACGCCTTAAAAGGTGTCATCCCCGTCGTTGTTTGATATGTAGTATTATACCAATACTCCGCTCACGGCAACCACTTGCTCCACTGCTTGGATTTGTGCATTGAAAAACATCTGAGGTACGTCTCCACACTGTGGTTCAGCGATTCTGTCTGTCCATCTGTTTGAACGTGGTTAGCGGTGCTCATCCTCAATGTGATACCCAACAATCTAAAGAGCTCCTTCCAAAATTTACCTATGAATACAGAACCCGTATCTGAAAAAGAATGTCGTTTTACCCCCACTCAAAAATGACATGTACCTGTCGGAGGACATTTAAAACAGTGGCCAACAATATATCGACTTATCAATGTCTAGGCGGCTTCTTTTTTATGGGAGTCTCAGTCCTTTTGTCTTGAGTCATTTAGGGTTGGTTGTCAATCTTGTGTTGAATAATAATCGAAGGATGTGTGTGGACATCCATCTATTGTTTGCATCCTCTTAAGTGTCCTGTGATTTCTCCTGTAACTTAACATATTGTTTTTGCTTTCTTTCCATGGCAAGCAGCGGTGAGGATTTTCTATTATCTTTGTAGTGTTATTTTAGTAGTTGACTTTTGAGTAGAAATACTTGGAAGGTTGTCGAATATTCTTTTTTATAGGTTACTGACTGGACATTTGTGAAGGACTTAACTTCTTCTGTTACTTGCCTTTTTCAAGTGCTTATTTTGCTTCTTTACGGCAAACAATGTTGAGACATACATTTTTTGATTCTCTTAGGTGACTTGCATCGATAGCTTTATTTTCTCCTTGGCTAACACCATTGAGGGTTAATCCCTCTTTAGTAGAGTTGTTGGGATTTTGTTCTTCGGTTCATACGCCATCTTTAACAGCAAAACAATCCACTTCCATGGATTTTATTAACAACGTCAGGGAGGTTTTTAATCCATCGGTGACTAGCAAAATCCTCCTCTCTTCTATATACTATATACTGCAAAAGCCTCCGCTCTTCTTTGAAATGGTGGATTAAATGTAGGTGTTTGTTGTGGAAATAAACCCTAGCTTTATTGTTCACATTCAAGGAGCGGTATGGGTACCCATCTCCAATTTGTGAATAGTTGTGTCCTTAAGCATTTCTGATACCAACGAATTACGAATTATACAACAGTATCATTTGATATACGTCAAAAATTTACACTTATCATGCATTTAATTTAGGATTCATTTGGTTTAGCGTTTTCGGACGGCGTTTAGAGCAAACGCCACCGGACTGAGGGTAACCAAACGAAAATCCGTCTCCATTTGCTCTGTTTGCGCCCGCAGCAAGGAGGAACCCCCCCCCCCCCCCCCCCCGCTCCGTTTCGACCCCCACCTCCCCCCTCCGGTTTGAAAGCTCTGTTTGGACCCGCTTGCCCTCCCTCCACCGCTAAACCAAATAAAGCCTTAATATTTTAAAAATGCTCATACAAAATCTTATAAAACATCTATATTATCATTGATAATTTATATTTTAGCTAATTACTGCTTACACTCACTCTTAATAACTTTTCTTTAAAAAATTTTATATCTTTTCTTACCCTAGTTATTATACATATTGAAATTCTCAAATATTTTACATCTTCTCTTACTTTATTTATTTTACATGTTTTAGATTTTACTTGGTGTTACAAATCAAGGAAAAATATAGCATTGTCTTTGCTAAATAAAAGAAAGTGCACTCTCAATCAGCCTCTAAAGAAAATACACCTATCCACTTTACAGAAGCATAACTATGTTCAAAAAACAACTTATTGCTGTAACATAATGAACCTTTCCTAGCAATGCCATATAAGAACACAAAATATAAATGAAAGAAAGGCTTTGTTAATGCCACTAACTTTTATTGAAGATTTCCACATGGTCCTTGAAAGGCCAGTCCTTGAACTGCCACTCCTTGCCTAGCACAAACACCGCCACTACCCGGTCCCAATCTTCAGGCTTGAGAGCAGATGGCTTGTCCCTGACCTCATACGCAGCAACCGCTCTATCCCGGCTCAGCTTCTTCTGCACTGTCACACAATCAGGCTTTGATGAGCCATTCATGGCTTTCACCTTCACATCCGTCGACACAAACACTCCATCTTCTAAGAACTCCTTCACATTGTAGATGGTGATCAATGTCTGAAACGCACTGGGCACCAAAATGATGGGAACGCCATCCCCTATCTTGGTCCCTTTGAGATGCATCTTAGGCTTTGGTGTTTCATACCCACCGGGCTCATCTCCCCTGTCATCGGATCCGAAAAGCCGAGTCTTGGCGACGAGCCCGTCCTTGCGCTGCTGGGACTCAATTCTGTGCCGCTCCTCCTCGCGGCGGGTGGAGGCCATGAGCACGCTATAGAAATCTCGGTTCCGGCACTCAAGCAGAGACTCTCGGTCCTTGAGCGGCCGCTCTAGGGCACGGATCAGGGAGACGTAATCGACGATGTCCGGTGCTATGCCTTCGCCTCTAGCACCGGCGACTGTATAACTAGGAAATGAGGGGATAGATTGACCTGCTCCGGTGAGGAATGATGGATCGTCCGGGCGGTACTCGTCGACGTCGGCTACGGCAGTCATGGCGGTGGGGGGAAGGAGTTCGATGGAGTCGGAGGAGGCGATTCTGCCCTGAAGATAGTCGAGGAGGGGTTTTCTGTCGGGTAGGGTTACAGCGGGGACGCGGCGGAAGCGGGCCGATTGGAGATACTCAGTGTGCTTGAGATGGTGGTGGCGGACGAAGAAAAGGAGGGTTTCGAGGGTATAGAGATTACCCTGCTTGGATCTGAAGGCGGTTTCGGTTGAGCAAGGGAAGGAATAGTCGTCGGCGAAACGGAACTCGTCGCCGACGAGGGTGATGTTGTCGAGCTCGCCGCGCACGGTGAAATCCCTCAGGGCCGAGAGGGGGTCCATCGGAGTTGAGATTTGGCAGAGCACCCGGGCTGGCTGAGAATGATCGTAGTGGGCGGCGGGAGCGCCGAAAATGTATATATATTTCTCCCGGCGATCAGAGCACCAGTTCATGGGGTAGGCTTGTCAGCCGTGCAGTTCGGTCCGGTTTGGGCACAGACCGAAACCACACCGTAGGGATGCGATTTCTTTGATAATTGCATTAGCATCAAAAATGCGGGAAAAAACAGAAGGAAAGAAAAAACAGCACCCTAACCAAAATCATCATGGACAATCTCCATGAATTCGGTAGGGGCGGACGTCACATCGTGTCAAACAAAATTATTACAGCTGCCAAATTTAGCACAAAAATCCGCAAGTCAGTTGGCCTCCCGAGGAATGTGCCGGATGATAACTTGATTAAGCTCCGCAAGGAAAGCGAGATCCTGCTCCATGAAGGTGGCGTCGCTCCATTTCGCCAGATGCATCGAGTTGCGGCAGAACTCTAGCACATTATTGCAGTCGCCCTCGAGGATGACTCCCTTAGCCTCCAGCATGGCCGGGGAAAGAAGCCGGCGGAGAGAGAGGAGTGCCTCAAGCTCAACTTGGCCGGGATCCCAATGAGAAAAGCCCGAGCCCGCAGCAAGTTGCACAGCCCCGTGGTGATCACGGACAACGACACCAATGCCAGCGCAATTGTTCGGAAAAACAGCCCCGTCCACATTAATTTTAATCCATTCTGGCGGCGGGGGCACCAAAAAATCGATGGCGACGGCCTATCCGGCCGGCTGGTGCCCCAGTAGCGCGTAGAGGGAAAAATAGTGGAGCAGTTTATGTTCTCCATAATAGTAGCAGCAAGAAGAAGCGGCTTGCCAACCTCACGCCCATGAACCTTAGCATTCCGTGCCCGCCAGTGCTGGTATACGACATAGCAGAACACCCGGAGGGGCCCCAAATTCAGTTTGCTGGTAGAGGAAACAAGAGCCGGAAAGGACGCCCAATTAGTGATATCGGGTGTAGTAATCCCCCACCTGTGAAGCTCGTGAGAAATGGCAGCAACATTGGAGCAGCCCTGCAGGAGATGGTCCCGGTTTTCCGGTGACGGACAGCCCCAGGGGCATGCGTCCGAGTCGGAGAGGCCTCGTCGCAGCAGCCAACAACGGGTGGGGATGGCATCAAGTGCCATGCGCCACCAAAATAGACGTTCGCGAGGTCGAAGGCCTAGCCGAGAGAGCCAAGAGAAATCCGTGGACGGACTTGGGAAGCAAGCCCCATATGCCATGGAGGCAATAGTCTTACCATTGTGTTGAAAGGTGAGCTCCAATTCGTCCCGTCCCGCAGCTGGGAAAGTCGGTATCTGCATGATGGTGTCTACAAGCGAGGGGCCAAAGAACTGCAGCAATTTAGTGCGGATCCATTCCCCGGTTTCAGTTAGCATCTCCGAGAGCAACATGGACTCCGGTAGTTGGGAGTGAATAAATGTAGGCCAGCGGGCAAGAACCCGGTCTTGAATCCAACGGCCAGCAAGAATATTAATATTGTCCCCGCGGCCAATGCGCCAGCGGGAGACCGATAATAGACTAGCTGCACCGTCTCGGAGAATCTTAATAACAGCGGAGTCACTGCGGCGAGCGGGGCAAGTAAATAAATTCTCCGAGTAGCGACCATGCATGACGCGCACAAAAAGGGAGCGGTGGGGCTGGAAATACTCCCAAGCAAATCGAGCTCGGAGCGAGCCCGACCAAGTTGCGGTGGCGTGAAAACCCAGGCCGCCACAGTTCCGCGGGCGACAGAGCGAGGCCCAATTCACATAGTGCATCCCACGATTGTTGGCGGACCGCTGCCAAAGAAAACTTCTAGCTGCGAGCTCCAACGCATCCAGAACCCCCTTCGGGACAAGAGCATGAGACATAAGGTAGGCCGAGGAGGCCAATAAAGAGTGATTGATCAAAACCGCCCGCCCCGCCAGGGAGAGATGGCGAGAACCCCAAGCTTGAATCCGTGAATGGGCCTTGCGAATAATGTCAGCATAATCCGCCTTATGAAGTTTGCGGAGAGCCAATTTAATTCCCAAATAAGTAAATTCGTCAACCCGAGGAAAACCAAGGAGGCGGGTGAGACGAGTTTTCTTCCACTGCGGGGTAGCATTATTAAAAAGCACGAGGGATTTCGCGGCATTAATGCGTTGGCCGGTCCAAACACAATAAGAATCAAGGATAGACCGCACTTTAGCAATCGCGGTAGTAGAGGCTTCCGAGAAAATAAGGATGTCGTCCGCATACAAAAGATGAGATATGCGTGGCCCTGGTGAGGAGAGATGGATGCCCAACTCAGATCCATGTTGCTGGAAGGCAAGGGAAAGGAGCTCCGAGCAAAGAATGAAAAGATAGGGAGAAAGGGGGCACCCTTGCCGGAAACCCCGGGCCGCCACAATCGGCCGAGATCGCTGCCCATTAAGAAGGAGAGAGAAGCTCGGCGAGCTAATGCATTGCATAATCCAATCAATGAATTGAGGTGGAAAGTGCAGCCCATGAAGAAGCTTGAAGAGAGTTGCCCAACACATTTTGTCATAAGCTTGGGCCATATCAATTTTTAAGGTCATAAAGCCTGCCTTCGCCGTGGAGAAGCGGAACTTGTGTAGGATCTCCTGAGCAAGGAAGCATTGGTGAGAGATGTGGCGGCCCGGCACAAAAGCACCTTGCTCCTCGGAAATGAGAGAAGGGAGAATATGCTGAAGGCGTTGCACCAGAAGCTTGGCAATAATCTTGTAAAAAATTGAACAAAGGCTAATGGGCCGAAAGAGCTCCGGTGAGTTGGCATTAGGGGACTTGGGCAAGAGAACCACCAGAGTTTCCTTCCAACTCGGGTCCATAACACCCAGAGTAAAGAAGTCCATCACGGCCCTGCACACATCAGTCTTAACCAAGGACCAAAAGTGAGTAAGGAAAGAGGATGTAATACCGTCCGCGCCGGGAGACCGGTTAGGCTTCATACTTTTGACTGCAGCCCAGATGTCATCCTCAGTGACAGGCCGCAGGAGAGATTGACGTGCAGAATCCGAGAGAGCAGGCTTGTCATCCAACGAGGGCCACCCATCCAAGGAGGGATCGAGAGGCAGCCATTTCTGCTCAAAGAAATGAAGAAATGTTGCCTCAATTGTCGCCGGGTCATCAGTAAGCGCCCCATGCATGTCCAGCACTTGGTTGATTCGGTTGCATCGCCGGCGATTAGAAGCCATGGAATGAAAGTAGGCAGTATTGGAGTCCCCCTCCGTCAACCATCGGACTTTCGCCCGCTGTCGCCACCAAGTGTTTAGACGCCCGAGGGTGCTGCTCAGCTCCTTAACTTTATGAATAAGAGACGTCGTTTGGTCCGCGGACAAGCCGGTCGGTCCACTTTCCAAAAGCTGGAGTTGGGAGATATCGGCTTCAAGAGAATGTTGGAGGACTCCCAACTCCCGAAATTTGTTACGGCTCCAGAAAAATAGGGCCCGGAGAGTTCGTCGGCATTTCCGCGTAAGAATATCAACAGCAGCCCCATGGTCATTCTTGGCCCAATTAGAGGAAACCACCTTCCAAACCGCCGGATAGGAGAGCCAAGTGTCTTCAAATCGGAGCAAACGGTGCGAAGGAGGCGGAGCCCCATTACAGAGAGGGAGAAGAAGAGGACAGTGATCAGAACCAACCCTATTAAGGTGTTGGACCGTGGCCAACGGGAGAATGTCCAAAGCATGATTGTTGAGGAACATTCGGTCCAGCCTGCTAAGTAAACGATCGGGTCCAGGCTTGTTATTACACCATGTGTACGCTGGACAAGTAAAGTGCAGCTCATGGAGAGCGGAGGAGGTAATCCATTCATCCATCTCACGAGATCCAATAGTATAGTGGAACGGCGACGATCCACTCTTGTCATCCGAGCGGAGGAGGCAATTAAAATCACCACCAACAATCATGGGCAAAGAAGTCCCGGTATGAGCTGCAAGCAGCTCCCAAACCTGACGGCGAACATGGTAATCCTTGTTGGCGTAAACAAAGGCGATCAACCATTGGCGGTGGTCCGGGAGAGTAGCTGACACCAGAACGCATTGAGCCATAGCATTCAAGGTGAGTACGTTGAGAACATCCCGCCTCCATAAAATAAGAATACCTCCAGATTTACCCGCAGCGGATTGGTGAAAGAAGTCCCAATTCCGGCCAGCAATAGTATCAATGTCCCTGCGAGTTAACAGCTCCACCTTGGTTTCAAGAAGACCAATTAGGCCGACATCATGCGTATGAATCAAGTTGCGAAGGTAGTTGCCCGTCTCCTTCTTCCGTGCCCCCCGACAGTTCCAAATAAGAAGGGAAGACATTAATCAACCAAAGGGGACGCGTCCCCGCCGTCGTCAAGGAGGTTGTCCGCCCCCGATTTGCGTCGTTTGCGGCCAAATATTTTAGCTGGGATAGGGAGAAAGAATTCATCATCCACCACATTCTTGGATTTCCGAGAAGCATTCTTCTTTTTAAATTTGGGTTTAACAGCAGCAGCCCCCTCCGGCACCCCCAATGTCGTGGGCGGTGTGGTAGCCGAGAAAATTCCACCTGGTGGGTTGGCAGTACCAAAAGAATCACTAGGGAGCGGATGTGGGGCACGAGCTGGTGGAGAGGGCTCCGGTTCCATCAAAATTTGGGTCTTCTTGTCTTTCGGACGTCGCCGGCGGCGGGCAATGATCCAAGGACCATATTGGGTGGCATCATTAGCGTCTGTCACTTCCTCCATTGACTTGGGAGTAATTGAATCCGGTAACAAGGGAGCTTTGCCTTTATCAAGTATCTTACCAGGCGGAGTGGCACCCGCAGCCGATGTGGTGGTGACAACCGGGGGCGGCTTGGGTTGGCCTGATCGCTTACCATCCGAACTCTTCATCTTCGCTTCCGGGGGCGGGCGTAGTGGGCATTTGTCAACCTTATGGCCAATACAGCCGCAGCTGAAGCAGATAGAAGCAATTCCCTCGTATTCCAATTTCTGAAAAAAGTTGCCAAAAGGTCCTCCAATCCATATACCAGCTGGGAGAGGCTTGGAGAGATCTGCCCGTACGCAAAATCGCGCATACTCAGCGCGTTCCCATCGGCTGGTCACCATATCAAGCCAAAGGGGCTCCCCAAGAGTTGCAGCAATGCGGCCCAAATTCTTCTTGTCCCAATATATTAACGGCAGATGCGGTAGGCGGACCCATACTGGAGATGACATGCCGTTAAAGGAAGAGGGGGAGAATTCCTTAGACCAAACATCCAACCCCACAATATAACCATTCACATACCAAGGGCCACCCATGAGGACCCCATCCCGCGCCACTGCTGTCTGGAAGATGCAGGTGAAGCAGTCCACACTGAGCATAATCAATTGGAATTCACCAAACGAGTTCCATTTCCTGCTTAAATCAGCTAGTAAAAATTGAAACGGGAGTCGCCGTCCTAAGAGCTTCCCAACAATAGCAAATTCAAAGCGCCCCATCGCTTGTCGAACAAGGTGAGCATCCATTTGCACAATTTTTCCGTCCTGGAAGAAGTCCTGGAGGGGCTCAATTTGATCAAAGGCATCATGCGTAGGTTTCGGCCGGACCCGGTTAGGATTTCCCCAAGCAGATTTTGGCTGGGCATTAGGACAAACACCTTGTGTGCACTTTGTATTGCTGCAGTTTTCTGCTGGATGGGCATTGTGACAAACACCTTGTGTGCACTGTGTATTGTTGCAGTTTTCTCCAGCATGTGCAGAGCCAGCAAAACCCCCCACCCGCCATGTCGTGGGGCTGCCCTCCGGTGCCATAAACACATCATCCGCAAGAGGTTCCGGATCAGACATACCTTGAGCAGCAACATCGGACTCTTCCGCCTCCACCATCGAGGCCCATGAAGCTTCATCACCGGAAAAAGCTGCACCAAAAGGCACAATGGCCTGCTCCGAAGTAGCAGCCCCCTCCAACTTTTGTTAGGATCTCGCCACGTGTCTTCATCAAACCCAGCAGTATTACAGAGCCAACACCTGCAGCAATCTCATCCGCGGATATTAAAAGCAAAACTCATACATCCAGTGACACCTGGCAGAAGCAGATTCGTTGCGTTTTCCCAATACAGCCCAGCAGCCGCGTGGATCAATAGAGCCGTTAATTTGTATTAGGACTAACAGTCCTCATTTGTGGCTATAAATAGAATTAATCTCTGTAATAGCATTTATGCATATAATGAATAAATTTGACTTTTCTCTTCTTGATTTCTCTCTCTCTCTCTCTCACTCTCTCTCCTCTCTGATGTCTCTCTCTCTCTCTCTTCTCTCTCTCTCTCTCCCTTTCTCTCGCACTTCTACCTGTAATTCATTAGCCTGCTCCGACGACCGGCGGCCAAATTACTCACCTTCCTAATCGAGGCCCTTACATTTGGTGCTCTCGTTTCTTTGATCTCGCCTCCACCTCCACAAATGGCCGACAACACCCGTTCCAAAGATCATCACGCTCAATTTCTTGAGCTCCAGAAGGCATTTCACGCTGATCAAGAAACCCGGGCAACCCTCTATAATGAGTTGCGTGAAGACCTCCATTCCAAAGAAGCCTTCTTGGTGCAACAGATTGTCGGTACCCGGACAGATGCCACAGATCAGATTGCTACATTACGGGCTGACATGATGCACCAATTCACCCAGATGCAACAGTCCATTGACCTGCTGCATACCCGCTCGCCACAGATGGACTACGGTCAATCCTCCACAACTCAAGGTGTTCTGGGACATTCGCCCAACAATCCTACTACCCAGGTCGTTTCGTTCCAATCTGATTTTAAATTTCAGTGTCCTATATTTAGCGATGGCGATCCTACGGATTGGCTTTAAAACCTGCATTTATACTTTCAATTTCATAATACGAATCCGCGCGACTTTCTTTTAATAGCCGCATGTCATCTTGATCGACCCGCTTCCCGCTGGAACCAAGCTACCTTGCGGGATACGCCGACTCTTACTTTTCCTTATTTCGTGGAAGCTCTTCAAAAACGCTTTGGTCCCTCGGCATACGATGACCCCGCCGAATCACTCACCAAACTTACCCAACTAACGACAGTCCTAGATTATAAGAGTCAGTTTGAGGAATTATTAACTCGAGTCCCTGGGCTTACCCCGGGATTTATAAAAAGCACATTTGTATCGGGACTTAAACCACATATTCGTAGTACTGTTAAAATGCAACGCCCAGTAGATCTTCACGATGCCTACGCACTAGCTCGCATGGTCGAAGACCACGAAGTTGACGCTTCCAATAGTCACCCTTCCCGACCACGCTCCGACACTCAACGACCCCCGCCTATTTCCCCTCAAATTCCTCGCCTCCAATGGCACCCACTTCCTTCTACCACAACTGACCCTAAACCGCCATTTCCACCCAAGTACCCTATCCGCCGTCTTTCAGCTGCCGAGCGACAACGCCGTCGTGATCAAGGATTATGCTACACTTGTAACGACAAATACACCTACGGCCATCGTTGTAAAGGCACAGGACACACTTTTGTATTTTCAAGGTACCGATGAACCTGATGACCCGGACGACAATCCTGACGCCCCTATTCAGGAAGCTGTTGATCACAACGCCTCGGTTTGTTTATACGCGCTTACAGGAGAACCCATCGGTAATTGTCTTAGGGTCCTCTCTTACGTACACAACCATCCCCTCCACACCTTAATCGACAGCGGGAGCTCTCACGATTTTATTTCAGAACGAATCGCCAAATTTCTCCACTTACCAATTTTAGCCATCCAACCATTTAAAGTTTTTATGGGCAATGGTATGTCAGTCTTATGCACAGGCAAATGTGTAAGCATCACCCTGCTCATTCAAACCAACGTTTATACAGTCCAGCTTTATGTTCTTGCACTCCATGGTGCAGATATTGTCTTGGGAGTACGGTGGCTACGGTCCATTGGCCCCGTTACCACCGATTACTCAACCTTAACAATATCCTATGTCTCGGATCATGGCCCGGTCACGCTACAGGGACAACATTTTGGCCCTGAGATGGAGGTTTCATCATCGCAGGTTGCTCGTTTGATGTCCTTTCAAGCATCTGCCCTGTGCATCTTAGCCACCAACAGTCACCATCCCGACGCCATCAAACATCAGTTTGATCAAAAATTACCCCCACAGTGTCTCCGCTTATTAGAGGCCTATAAGGATTTATTTCAGGAACACAATACTCTTCCACCCAAACACCCTATCGATCATACCATTCCCCTGCTCCCAAACTCGAAGCATGTTAACGTAAAACCATACCGATATCCTCATTATCAAAAAAATGAAATAGAAAAATTAGTTATTGAAATGCTCACAGCCGGGCTCATAAGACCGAGTACATCAAGCTTCAGCTCCCCTGTAATTCTAGTTAAAAAAAAAAGATGGCTCTTGGCGTTTTTGTGTGGATTACCGGGTTTTGAACAATATCACCATTAAAGACCGATTTCCGATACCAACCATTGACGAACTACTTGACGAATTATTTCACGCACGTTTTTTCACAAAATTAGATTTGAGATCCGGGTATCACCAAATCAGAATGACGGAACAGGATATTCACAAAACGGCTTTTCGAACACACCATGGGCATTTCGAGTTTACGGTAATGCCATTTGGCCTTACAAATGCCCCTTCTACTTTTCAATCTCTCATGAATTCCATATTCCGTCCCTATTTACGCCAGTTCATTGTCGTCTTCTTTGATGACATACTCGTGTTTAGTGCAACAGAACAAGACCACCTTTCTCATCTCAAGACAGTTTTTCAAACATTAACGGACAATGTCCTCAAAATAAAACTTTCAAAATGTTTTTTTTGCCAAGAGTAAATTGAATTTTTAGGCCATTGTATTACCAAGGGAACGGTATTTCCTAACCACGCCAACATCCAAGCAATCGAGACTTACTCTACACCAAAAACCCAAAAAGAAGTTCGAGCCTTCTTAGGTTTATTCGGGTTTTATCGCAAATTTATTAAAAAATTTTCCATAATCGCGGCACCATTATCAGATCTATTAAAAAAGAACAATTTCCTTTGGGACGACCACACCCAGTTAGCATTCGACACATTAAAACAGGCCTTAATATCCAAACCCATATTAATCTTACCAAATTTTTCTGAACCATTTACTATCGAAACTGATGCATCGGGCATAGGAATAGGCGCAGTATTACTTCAAAACACCAACCCCATTGCATTTTTCAGTAAGAAATTAACTCCACTTATGCAAAGGAAGTCGACATACGTACGAGAAATGTACGCTGTCACTTCAGCCGTTACTAAGTGGAGGCAATACTTACTGGGACATCAGTTTCAGATTTTAACAGATCACAAAAGCTTGCACAACCTACTTACCCAAGACCTGCATACCCCAGAACAACAAATGTTCCTAGCAAAACTTATCGGGTACAACTACACCATTAAATATAAGCCGGGCAAGAATAATGTGGTGGCTGATTCATTATCGCGCTCTTGTTCGGAACACACAGTCAACACCACAATGGAATCATTACCACTTCAATCGGACTCGGGACAGCTGAATACACTGTCCATTTCAAAACCCGATTCTCAGTTATTACAAGGATTAGAACAAGCTTATACCACTGACCAATTCACCCAACAATTGTTGGGGGAAATACAGGCTAACCCACATTCCAGACCTGAGTGGACGCACAGAGGAAACAAGGTATTTTATAAGCAACGGCTATTCATACCAACTGACTCGCCTATCATTCATAAAATTATCTCACATTCACATGACACCCTCTTTGGAGGGCATTCCGGAATTAGAGCAACAATGCACCGAATTAGGAACAATTTTCACTGGCATAATATGAAACAACAAGTAACAGAATATATTAATCAATGCGACACCTGTCAGAAGGCCAAACCAAGTAATAACTTGTCGTATGACCTATTACAGCCCTTGCATATTCCTTCTCTTATTTGGGCTGACCTGACAATGGATTTTATAATCCAATTAACAAAATCAAACCAATATACTATAATTATGGTAATTGTAGATAGATTAACACGTGCCGCACATTTTGCGGCCTTGATTCCACCACTCACTGCTCCAAATGCTGCTACGGCATTTTGGGAATCTGTAGGGAAACTTCACGGACTACCAACATCGATAATTAGTGACCGAGATTCGGTCTTCCTAAGCAACTTCTGGACAGATTTGTTCTCTTTGCAAGGCACCAAATTACACTACAGTTCGGCCTATCACCCGCAAACGGAAGGGTTGACCGAACGTACTAATAGGAGCCTACAGCAATATCTTCGAATGTTCACTCATAATCACCCAAAAAAATGGTTTTCTTATTTAAGCTTTGCAGAATTTCATTACAATACAACACTAAATACATCGATCGGCATGACCCCATTTGAGGCCATGTTCGGTCGACCACCCCCTGGGCTTCTTACCTACTGTGCAGGGAACACCAAGAACGAAGCAGTGGAGCTGACTTTACAAACCAGGGATGCAATTATTCACCAGCTAAAGGAAAATCTACAGCAATCTCAGAATCGCATGAAGACATTTGCAGATAAGCACAGAACAGAAAAGTCCTTTCAAGTAAACGATTGGGTGTTATTGAAATTACACCCCTACCGGCAACTCACACTGCACCGAATGAGCTCCAGGAAGCTGGCGCTCCGTTATTACGGACCCTTCCAAATCGTGGAAGTCGTGGGAGCTACAGCTTACAGGCTCCGACTACCGGAAGACTGCAAAATACATCCAGTTTTTCACATTTCGCTACTGAAAGCATACAACGGACGCGATACAAAGCTAGTTACGCCCTTACCAAAGCAAAACCACAACAACATGCCCATACATGTCCCTTTCGCTGTGGTCAGCTTACGGCAGATTATTCGCAATAACCTGCTGGTCCAGCAAGGGCTAGTCCAGTGGCAAGATCTGCCACCCGAAGACAGTTCCTGGGAAGATTTGGACACTCTCCCTCTAGATCTACAACAAGCAGCACAGGAACTAATTTCCAACACTACCGAAGCAGATCTCAGAGATCTGTTACCAACAAATTGGACTCAACGCCGCCAACGCTCTCAACGAACTCGCCGACCATCACAACACCTACCACGGAAGAAAAATGAAGAAGTTACCGCTCACTCCAGACCCGCACTTAGCTTCTCCAAGAGGAGGGCATGACTTCGCCAGTAGTCTCCTTTTCCCGCTCCAGCAAACAGTTTCTTCTTCTCCGCGCATCATCGGCACGCCGTCCTTTCCATGGCGAAACCCTAACTTCGCGATGAGCAGAATAAGAACGATGAGGACATCGTCTCCTTTTAAACAAGGAAGTATTGTTAGGATCTCGCCACGTGTCTTCATCAAACCCAGCAGTATTACAGAGTCAACATCTGCAGCAATCTCATCCGCGGATATTAAAAGCAAAACTCATACATCCAGTGACACCTGGCAGAAGCAGATTCGTTGTGTTTTCCCAATACAGCCCAGCAGCCGCGTGGATCAATAGAGCCGTTAATTTGTATTAGGACTAACAGTCCTCATTTGTGGCTATAAATAGAATTAATCTCTGTAATAGCATTTATGCATATAATGAATAAATTTGACTTTTCTCTTCTTGGTTTCTCTCTCTCTCTCTCTCTCACTCTCTCTCCTCTCCGATGTCTCTCTCTCTTCTCTCTCTCTCTCCCTTTCTCTCGCACTTCTACCTGTAATTCATTAGCCTGCTCCGACGACCGGCGGCCAAATTACTCACCTTCCTAATCGAGGCCCTTACAACTTTCCTCCTGCATTTCGCCGTCCGCCGTGCGCCGAACGAGCGCCACCTCTTCCCGCTATCGAAGCAGCACCTTCCCGCGAAAATGGGCTGCTGCCGCCGCGTTCCCGCCGCCACTCACCATCCGCCGAACCTCCATGTTGCCCGCGCCTAGGGGGAGAGGAAGGCACAAGGCCCCCTCTCACCATTAGAGCTTCTCTCTCAAGAAAACTAGAGAGAGATGAGAACAAATGAGTGCCTCTCACCGGGATGCGATTTCGGACGGATCAAAACCGTCCCGCACCGAAATCGTGTGGTGCGGTTTCAATTCGGCGCAGTTTCGGTGCAGTTTAGGGTCAGCTTTAGGGTCGATTTAGGGTCGGCTTCAAATCGTGTGGTGCGATTTAGGGTCGGCTTTTGCGGTGCAGTTTCGGTTTTTGACAGTTCCGATTTTTGACAGTTTCTTGTCCCTTTTTTAATTTAGGCAAGACTCTTTTATGAAAAGTTGAAAATTTATTCCTTTCCCAGTAACAATCGAGTTTAGCCATCAACTATAATTTCTGATGTTCAATTATTCAATCGAAGATTCAGATTATTTGTTATATTTGTTGTGAATACTTTTCTTTCATTCGTATTAGTGATCTTTGTTAATTCTTATTTGAACGATGAATTTCTCTCTACAATAAAGATAAGATTATGCAACTAAAAGATTAGAAAAAAATTTAAAGTGCTTCCCTCTTCTCTGGTCCTTTGATTAGGGTTATAATTTTAAATAACAGATATTCCTAATTCTTATTTATATGCAAATCCTCATTTAGTCACGCATTCACTAAGATTCTGTTTGGCACAGTGGTGGCGGTCATGAGTATGGGGGTTAAATTGTCATTCGTTAAAGCCACCTAAGGAACTTCATCCAATTTTAAGTTGAAAAAGATGATGTTTGTTAGATGATACTTACCTAATGACGGTTTAACTCATGCATTTACGACCGCCACTACCATGTCAAACGGAACCTAAATATATAATGAAGTATTAAATTATATTATATATGTTATATGAAATACTTATATTTTATCTATACTATCTTAAAAAGATATAGTAAGGTCTGCAAATAGCATGAGTTCAAAAATAGTCTAATTACATGAACCGTCGGATTTGACTATCTTATTTCTAACCCGCTGGATCCTGGGCTACAAATAGTCACAGAGGTCTGCAAATAAAAAAAACCGAAAAAAACCTAATAATTTCTCTCTCATATACCATGATCACTGAATCGCTCCCCCCCCCCATTTTCACGGTCTCCGCCTCTGCCGGCGGCGGAGCCGCCGGCGGCCTGACCGGCGGCCCCCGACAGGTTCGCCGGGAGCAGGCGAACCTGCCGGGGGCCGCCGGTCAGGCCGCCGGCGGCGAAGCCGCCAGCGATGGGGGAGGCCAAAATTCAGGCGAGGGGAGCGGGTTTTTCTTTTTTATATATATAAAAATTAAAATATTAATATATATAATATATTAAAAACTTAAAATATAAAAATTATATAAAATTTATATAAAATAAATTTTTTTTATAAAAATTATTAATATATAAAATATATTTTATATTAATATATAAAATATTTTAAAAATGTTAATTTAAATTAATATAAAATTTTAAATAGGGTGGGCAGAGCCCGCCGGGAGGTGCGGCCGGAGCTTGCCGAGGGTGGTGGGGCGGGCGTAGCCTGCCGTCGGCGGTCAGGTACTGTGCCGCGTAGCCATCGGGCCGGAGGCCCGTGCCTGCGACTCTTATATTATATAGTTATATTTAAATCTCATGAAAGATTGACTCAGCAAGACCGTTAAACTCATTTACGAATTACGGTGCCTGCGCTTTTCTTTTTTGGCATAAAATTTTAAAAGTTAAAACCTAAGTCACGGTGCGGTGCGGTTTTCTCGGTTTTGTGGAGTTATAAACCGCACCGCACCGCACCGATCGGGGTTCGGTTTTCACACACAAAACCGAACCGCGCCGCAACTGAGCGGTTCGGTTTGAAATGCGGTGTGATGTGGTTTGTCGGTTTGATGCGGTTTTTGGTTTCCCTGCACACCCCTGATGAAAATAAAAAAATAAGTGGTGAATGCGCTGACACGTGGTGAAATCCTGTGTCTCTATCCCATCTAAAAATTTGTCGTTTAAAAAAGATTAACCGTGTGCTTGTTATTCAAGGATAATTTTTCGATCCGATGATCCGATCATAAATACCCCCTATCTATCGCAGGTCCCCTTTGCTTTTGAAATTTTGTTTCCCTTCAGCTTCATTTTTACCGAAGAGTTTCCCTCCGGCTCCATTTTTATCGGAGATTTTCTCTTCACTCTTTCGGCCAACATCTGGCTTTTCCCTCCACTCTTCTGGCGAGAAGCTCAACTTTCTCTTTTTTTTTCCTTTTTTCCTTCGAGAAGCGCGGCGCACCGTCAGCCGTCCTCGTAACATTCCTCCAAACAACCTCCACTACTCCTCTCTTCAGTCTAGAAGTGCAGATCACTGTCGGCCATCCTCCTCCCCTTTATTCTCGGAATACTTCACACATCAGCTTATCTTGATAAATGTTGCGCTGCAACCGCCACCATGGAGAAATCTGGAGCAACCTTAAGCATCATTATGGCAGTTGTGGTAATCAGCGTGTCTCTTTGCCTTTTTGTTGTAGGTATGATTTTGTTGTAGGTGTGATTCTGTTACAGTTGTGATTCTAGTAATTTGTCATGCGATTTTTATTTTTGTTGTCGTTTGAGTTATATCCGGCCAGAATTTGTTTACTTGTAGGCTAGCTGGGTTATTATCCAGTCGGATTTTACACAATTTTATCTGTGGTCGTTTTTTTTGGTATCTTGGTTATTCTGCGATCGGATGTCTTTTATTCACTACTACAACCTGCTCTATAAAATGAAATTTTTCCCTCATTATTTTCATCTAAACTACAGAAGGCAGACGATTAGAAAGCCAAAATCCGGAAGGATCACAGAAGAGCAGAGCAGGCGGTTAGAAAACCGGAAACTGCAAGGATCGGGTAATCTAGCTCTAATGTCATGTGAGAAAATCTAAATGACAAATTATTCATTTCACAAAAGTTTAAGTTACAACAGTATGACTAACTATTTATAGGGAGAAGAGAAAGAAGAAATATACAACAGACGATATTTAACTAAAATACAACATGCTGATAGACGGTTAAACATTTTCAGACCGTTAAAACTGAGCGGTTAGACAGACGGCCCGCTTCACACAAGTATCTGATGGTCTCTACTTCTCAAGCCGTTGTCGCCGACCTCCATCCACAGTCCGCTCCACACAAGCAGATAGCTGCATAAATACGTCAAACTTTAGGACCACGGTTCCCTTAATCACCAGGCCGCAACAGTAGGCTCTATTCGCAGCTTTAGTTCTGCCTTTATCTATAACTTTGGCTGCTCTTTATACCGCGACCTCTATCCGCAGCGACTTCAACCTTCTGTCCGCCAAACCCACAACAACGGGTTGAACAAGCCTCCTTGAACTATTAAGGAAGCGGACGCAATGATCCCAAGATGGCAAGATCTCTGACCAGTTCGCCAGAGGCAGCCCACAACATTGCTGGAACCAGACCGCCAACGCTAACCTGCCAATCCACTAACTCCAGACCGCCGAGCTTAATCCACCAGAATGTCAATCTGTCAGACTAATTGGACTAAGCCGCCAGACCGTCAAACCTTTAGACCGCCCGACCAAACCACCAGACCGCCAATTTTCACAAAATCTAACAAAACATAAGATTATAAAATCAAAGAGAATGAGAAAGTCTACTTCTGACTTTAACATTATAACAAAGAGAACGAAAGAATGAGAGACTTAATCTTCCGTTTGAGATTTCGTTTATAATCTTTTGTTTAAGAGATGAAGGCTCCGTTTGGAAGGACTTATTTTCACCGGTCAAGAGGTCACGATCGCATGAACCAGACCTTAATTAAGGCCCAATTCATGCGATCGTGACCATTTGACCGGTGAAAATAAGTCCCCTCAAACGGAGCCGAAGTCAATCCATTAATTTAATTTCAGATCTAAGTACACAAGAGAATGAGAGATGAGGCCTAAACTGTTAAATCAAAATTAGAAAAGAAAAAATAGAGGGATCACATTCATCAGACAGGGACGGGGCCACAGGCCTCCATCGGACAGGGACGGGGCCACAGGCCTCCATCGGACAGGGACGGGTCACGGCCTCTCGCGCTCGCCTCCAGTTGCACTTTGGAGAACTAGAGAAGGGGGCGCTTTGTTGCTCGCCGCTAGCCGCACATGATTGCGATTTTTTCTCTCCACTGGCTCAGGCAAAAATGCAATTTTTTCGCTCGATGCCAGCCGCACGCAGTGACAGGATTGCCATAGATAATATCGTGAAATACACGAGCGTGTCTATTAGTGGGTTCGCCCATGTCCTTCGAGGTAGCCCAGACTGACAGGTTCTTTTAGAGCAGCTGAATGTATGTAGATCCTGAAACTGCTTGTGCAGAAATGTATGGATGGTCTTCGACAAATTATATCTTCTAAACTAATTCAATCCACCAAACTTTTTCAGGCATAATGAGAGTCGAAGAGACTTCAATGGAAACAATAACCTACAAAGTACGTACTTCACCAAAGCGTCAACTCTTTGCATTTCAGTTTCATTAAAAGCCTTTTCTATATGAACTAATTCATTAAGATGGGTTACTATGTCAGGCTTGTGTGATATTTGATAATGGTAATCTCATGTAGTCATAATCAAGTCTCATATTAGGTAGGTCAAGTATCAACGCCACCCACCTCATTGGTAGCCATTCTCATGTAATACTAGCCTAATATAAATGCATCCTTGTCCGGACTATACAATCTAATGAGTCAGTACAAAGGAAGAATATTCTGGGGTAGGTCGGGTAGGGTGAATAAATGCATCACTAAGGAGCTGATTAATATGTCCCTTGAGCCCTCTGAAAGAACACCCAACAGAGATTCTGCTTGTTTCTTAAATGCGGAAATGTCGCACCTAGTGTTCATGTATGTACTAGCTGATTGTCTTTCATCTGCATATACAAGTTAATAAATCAATGTTATGATTCAGGATAGATACAGTCAAAAATAAACAAAAACACTTTGGCAAAAACAGTGTAATGTTCAGATACGGGATAGATCCAGCCGAAAATAACAAAAAAACATTAGGAAAAAATTGATCATGTGGTGATACGATATAGATCCAGTCGGATATACATGATGATTGGCCAAAAAAATTGCAATGTTGTGATGCGATATAGATTCAGTCGAATATACATTTTGCTTGATCAAAAATTACAAACACCAAAAAAAGACAAATTATACAAAGTCAAGAGAAGTTCTAAAAATTCAGAATCTGTAATCAGTACACAATCAATTCTACAAAATCTTGATGCAAAATCAAGATAAGTTCTACAAAATCAAGAGAAGTTCTACAAAATCAAGAACAATATTATAACATTGATTACAACGAATCAAAATTTGCAAAATAACTGAAAATCCTACAAGTTCAGTCGAGATCCACACAAATAAAAAAAAATTTCCAAGTCGCGGGATTATACCTGGTCAAAACGGTCGGCCTCTGCAAGTTGCAATAGTACTGAAAATCCTTACCCCTCGACGCCCCTCACTGCTTTGCGTCTCCGTCAAGTGACGAAAAAATATAATTTTCCTCGACCTACTCTGCGCTCGTGTGGCCAAAGAGTTAGGGTATGATCTGTTTTCTCCGGCGAGAGATTTTTCACCGCGATGGTTTGAACGGTGCCTCCTTGAACTTCGAATGACGAAAAGGAAAGCTCCTCTACCTCCTATGTGCACGCGTGACCGAAGAGTTGGGGCACATTGTTTCCCTCAGGCGAAAGGTTTTCCCGACGAGGGTTTAGCCAGAACAGTTTTGAATTTGAAAGACAAAAATGAAAGGCAAGGTAAATGGTGGGGTCCAGCTGTAAGAAAATTATTTATACTCGGACCCTAAAAACTGTTCGAGTGGCGGACTGAAAAATTCGGGTCTTTTTGGGCTGCGATTTTATTGTGGTGGTGTTTATTTGAAAATTTCACCTCAATTTTTTTCGCCGCTTGGCATGGCGGAGAATGAATGCGAACTTACAAAATGCGTAGTTTTCACCCAAGGGCACGTTTTGTCGCCCGGGCGTGCATATTTTGCTCGGGCCCCCGTTTTTTCACGTGGGCGTGCGTTTTTCGCCCAAGGGCACATTTTGTCGCCCGGGTGCACGTTTTCGCCCGGGAGAGCGTTTTTTTGACCGGGCGCGAATTTTTCGCCTGGGCGCGCATTTTTTCCCAGGCATGCGCTTTTTGCACAGGCACACGCATTTCGCCTTGGCACGGGCTTTTCGCTCGGGCGCCCGCTTTACGCCCGGGCGCCCGCAGTTTGCCCGTGCGCCCGCTATTCAATTAGGCGTCCACTTCTCGCCCGGGTGCACGTGGTTCGGCGAGGAGCGCCTACATCCATGGGGAGGGGTTGTTCACTATCACCGGTGGGAGAGAAAAAAAAGATGAGGCCAATACAATACAACTCAAAACAACTCTCTCACCCCTAAAGAGAAAACCCTAACCCATTTATATTTATAGGGAAAATTAGGGATTACAAAAAAGACCAAGATACCTCTCTTAAACAACAATCTTCACCTCATCTTTTATTTGACACAAAACAAATATGAGATGACACAATAAACAACAACACCAAAATGCGGCTTGCGCCAAGTAGGCTGCCTACGTACCCCCCCCCCCTCCCAAGGGATCAAGCCACGCGTAGTTCTCCAAAAGTGCCTCTCAAGGCACTCACCTCTGAGCTCGAACGTTCACCAATCCTTTGCAATATGTGAACTTCTGGACTGAAAGCACCTTCATGAGCATGTCGGCTGGATTCTCCTTGGTATCAATCTTCTTCAAAAGAACCTCTCCTGTCTCGATCAAGTCTCGAACAAAATGGTACCTGACATCAATGTGTTTGGTACGAGCATGATGTACTAGATTGGTCGCTAAGAAAATCGCATTTTGACTATCACAAAAGACGGTTAAAGCCTTATGCTCCACACCCAGATCATCCAATAGGCCTTCCATCCAGATGGCCTCCTTCATAGCTTCTGTCACCGCTATGTATTCAACCTCTGTTGTAGATAAAGCCACTGTCGACTACAGAGTCGACCTTCAACTCACTGGACCTCCTGCCAATGTGAATAAATATCTAGTCGTCGACATACGTCTATCTATATCACCTGCATAGTCTGAATCGGTGTAGCCCAAACACAACCCAACACTGGACTGCTGCCTCTCATACAATAAACCAACATCAACTGTACCCTTGAGATACCTCAGAATCCACTTAACTGTCTGCCAATGTCCCTGACCGGGATCATGCATGAATCTGCTCACCACGCCAACAGTTTGTGCAATATCTGGCCTTGTACAAACCATGAGATACATCAAACTGACCACTGCACTGGCATATGGAACTGGCTTCATTCTCTTCCTCTCTTGATCGTCTTTAGGACACAAGTCAGCACTCAATTGAAAATGCGCTGTCAATGGTAGAGTCACTGTCTTAGTAGTGTCATCAATCTCAAACATCTTCAGCACCTTCTCAATATAAGCTCTTTTTGAGTGAGCCAAACCTTTCCAGCCTCCTTGTCCCTACAAATTTCCATCCCGAGAATTTTGCGAGCCTCACCCAATTCCTTCATCTCAAACTGCTTTGAGAGCTGCCTCTTCATTCTATCAATTTCTGACTGACTAGATGCAGCAATCAACATATCATCAACATACAATAAAAGATAGATGAACTTATCAGTAGTCAATCTCTTGAAATATGCACAGTGATCATACTGACTGCGTGTGTACTTCTGTCCCAGCATAAATTGATCGAACTTTATGTACCAATGTTATGGTGACTGCTTCAAACCATAAAGCGACTTGTCCAATTTGCATACCAAGTCACTCTGAGCCTCGTATCTAGGTGGCAGCTTCATATAGATCTCCTCCTGCAAATCCCCATGCAAAAATGCAGTTTTCACATCAAGCTGCTCCAAAATCAGACCACACTGCGCTGCTAAGGCCAAGAGAATACAGGTTGACGGATGCTTGACAACTGGGTAAAACACCTTGTCGTAATCAATACCTTCACGCCGAGCAAAGCCTTTGGCAACCAATCTTGCCTTGTAACGGACATCAGCAACTCCATGAGATCCTTCTTTCTTCGCATACACCCATTTGCATCCAATAGCTTTTCTACCTGGAGGTAACTTCACTAATCTCCATGTAGCATTTTTCTTTAGAGAAGTCATCTCCTAATCCATCGCATCCCTCGAAAAATCTGCTTTAGGACTCTCTATAGCCTCCTTGAAGTGACAAGAGATTTCAGCCTCAGATGCTGAAAGTGCAAATGCAATGTGATCTCTCAACCAAGCTGGCTTCGGGGCATTTTGCCTCCTGGTTTGGCTTCTGGCAATAGAATCCTGAACTTGATTCTCTGCCTCTACTTCCTCCACCTCCCGATCATCGGTATCTGGTACCTCATCAACAGTTTCATCATATACCTCATCAGGAGTGTGGGGAACTGGTGGAACAAATGGAGTCACATCAAACTCCTTCTGATCAGTAGTAGTGATCGGCTTCGAACTCTCCACCTGCTCTGAGTCCCGAGGCTTTAGCAAACTCGCCTCGTCAAAAGTAACATCCCTGCTAATAACAATCTTTCTCTCTGCCTGATCATATAGTTTGTAGTCTTTGACTCCACGCCCGAAGCCAATGAAGATTGCTTTTTTTGCCCGTGGCTCCAACTTATCATTCTTTACGTGATAGTAAGTTGGACACCCAAATACTTTCATGTGCACTTAATCTCTAGCAGGATGCCCCGACCACATCTCTTTTGGTGTCTTCTTCCCAATAGCTGCAGAAGGCAGACGGTTCACCAAGTGACAAACATAGTCAATGGCCTCAACCCAAAAAATCCTGCATAACCCAGCATTAGACAACATGCATCAAACCTTCTCCACCAAAGTCCGGTTCATGCGCTCTGCCACCCCGTTCTGCTGCAGTGTCTCCCTGACTGTGAAGTGATGCTCTATACATGATCTCTGGCACTCTTGCAAGAACGCTTTCGATGTGTATTCACCTTCATTGTCTAATTTTATATATCGAATCTTTTTGCCAGTCTGGTTCTCAATCCACTTCTTCCAAGTCACAAATATCTCCAGAACTTCACTCTTACTCTTCACGGTGTACACCCAAACATAACTGGAATAATCATCAATGAAGGAGACAAAGTATTGTCGCCCAGTGAAAGATTTTGTCTTCGTTGGGCCCCAAACATCTGTGTGAACATAATCTAAAATACCTTTCGTACTGTGGACGACAGTGCCAAAAGATACTCACGTATTCTTGTCAATCACGCAATGCTCACAGAATTCCAATTTGCAGCTTTTCGCTCCCATAATCAATCATTGCTTTGAAAGGGCCTGGAGGGAAGCCTCTCCAGCATGAGCCAATCTCATATGCCATAAACTACTGGCATCCAAAGAATCATCAGCCACAACCACAGTTCTGGTAACTGTACTCCCCTGAAGATAATATAAATTGTGGTGTCGAACTCCTCTCATGAAAACCAAACCTCCGTGACTGATCTTCAGAACTCCTGCCTCGATCACTACCTTGTAGCCTTTGGCTTCTATAGCCCGAACAGACAGTAAATTCTTCTTGATCTCCGAAACATGTCTAACCTCTGTCAACTCACGTACTGCTCCATCATGCATTCGAACCAGAATACTCCCAACACCAATAGTATGACAAGTCTGATCATTGCCCATGACAACAACACCAGTATCCAAAGACTTGTAAGTATAGAACCACTACCGATTGGGGCAAATGTGATAGGTAGCACCCGTGTCCAGAATCCAACATGAATCATCACTGAATAAACATTGTGGAGTGACAAAGAGAGAAACATCAGACTCATCACCACCAGTAGTTTCCTGAGTAATATGCGCATTCGCCTCTGAGGGAAGCCCCTTATTTTCTCCTTTAATTTAGGGCAATCCTTCTTCCAGTGACCCGTCTCCAAACAGAATGCGCATTGATTTCGCCCAAGACTGCGACCACGTGAATTGTCACGCTTCTGAGTATGGTTATTGGTCTTCTTGTGACAGTTCTTCTTTTTCTCAGACCTGCCTCGATGAGACACAAGTGCTTCGGCCGACTCCGCCTTCGATGACTCTTTATCTCTTCGACAGAACTCGTGATTCAACAATGCCGTAGACACTTCACTATACTTTAAGACCTCATTCCCATGAATGAGAGACATCGTGAAATTCTCATATTCATCCGGAAGCGAATTCAACAGAAGGAGTGTCTTGTCTTCATCGCCGACATCCACGTCCAAATTCAACAGATCTGCTAACAACTTCGTGAACTCTTTCAAATGTTCATCAATTGATACTTCACGTCTCATCTGAAACTAATATAATCTACGCTTCATGTGGAGACGATTCTCCACGCTCTTTGTAAGATATTTATTCTTCAGCGTCCTCCAAAGATTTCTCGCAGACGTCTCCAACATAACTCCATATTTGATCTCTTGAGTCAGACAATTTCTGATCAACCGGCAAGCGCTTCGATTCATCTTCGCCCAAACTTTCTCAGTCATCTCATCAGGACATTCGTCACCATCAAGAACGTCCTCCAAATTTAGAGAGCACAACGCATCCATCACCTCGCATCTCCACATGCCAAAGTTGCTTTTTCCGTCAAACTTAGTAACATCAATTTTGACTGGATGTAAACCCGTATGATGGATCGTGGATTCCATTGCCTCGGAAGATGAAGAAGCCGCACCGGAGTCTCCCATTTTTTTCCGGTTAATTGCAACAATAATAACAAAGAAAACCAAACCAGCGCAATGCAACAAAATATTTTTTGTTAGTTAATCCAAAACAAAATAAAAAAATATTTATTACCTCCGCAACGAATATCACGTCCTCTTCTTCCTTGTGTGCCGAGAAGAAGAAAACAAAAAACACATTTTTTCTTCGTCGTTATGCTCCTATAAGCCGGATGTGAGAACATGATCAAACAACACACTTTGCTCTTGCTACGCAGTGGGAGAGAATCAAAACCAAAAAAACTTATTCCTGATTCACGGGCTGCCCTTTTTTTTCCAGAGAGAGAATTCTTCCCCTTTAGTTTTTCCGGTATCAATTCCTGAGCTTGCCCGAGAAGGAAAGGCAATATTTTTTTTTCTCTTTATGTGTGTGCTGCTTGTGCTGAGAGAAGAACAAAAAAAAGAAAACTCCAAAAGGATCCAGCTGGCGCTGAATGGGGAAAAAAGATTTATTTCCTTATTTTTCAATTTCAAATTCTGGACAAAAAACTCTTCGCCGTCTTCTTCAGAGGCAACTCCACCTCCACGCCTCCTCTGCCAACAAGGAGCACACCACCTTCCTCCTCGTCCGAAACAGAATAACCAATCCCGATCGTCACCCTCTCTACGCTGATTTGTGTCGCTGCTTCCTCGCAGGAAATGAAAAATATACGCCCGAGCGCCACCCTCTAGGCGCAGCCTTCTCCAAAGTAAACACTAACAAACTTGCAACCGCCTCTTCTGTTTTTGCGATCTGCAAATGTCGATTCCAAACAACCCTTGAAACCAGTGCCATCTCCAACCAAAAAAATCGCACCGGAACCTGGCTCTGATACCACTTGTTGTGTCAAACGATGCAGAAAAACAAAATCACACAACCACAAACAATAGAACACGATGTAATTTACGTGGTTCGGCGAGGAGCGCCTACATCCTTGGGGAGGGGTTGTTAACTATCACCGGTGGGGGAGAAAAAGAAGAAGAGGCCAATACAATACAACTCAAGACAACTCTCTCACCCATAAAGAGAAAACCCTAACCCCTTTATATTTATAGGGGAAATTAGGGATTACAAAAAAGACCAAGATACCCCTCTTAAACAACATTTTGCTCAAGGGAGCACGTTTTTCTTCCGGGCCCACGTTTTGTCGTCGTGGCGTGCATTTTTCTCCTTGGTGCGCATTTTTTTGCACAAGTGCGTGTTTAGTCGTCTGAGGTGCGTTTTTTGTCGTGCGCATGTTTAACTCTTGTGCACCAGTTTTTCGCACAAGCGCGAGTTTTTTGCTCGGGTGCACATTTTTTTATCTGAGCGCGGGTTTTTCGATCGAACACCCCGTTTAAGGCACGAGCGTGCGTTTTTCTCCCGAGCGCATGTTTTTCCCGGGTGCGCGGATTTCTCCCAAACACGCGTTTTTCGACGGGGAGCCCGTTTTTCGCTCGAGCGCGTTTTTTTGACCCAGGCGCACGTTTTGTCGTCCGGGCCCGCGTTTTTCGCCCGGGCGAGAATTTTTCCCCCTGCCAGGCATTTTTTGCGCGAACGCCCGTTTTTTTCCCGGGCAAATGTTTTTTGCCCGAGAGTGGTTTTTGCGCCCCATCACTTGTTTTTTCTAGGCACACATTTTGTACCCGTGTGCGCATTGTTTTGCGTGGACGCCTATTTTTATAATATATGTGAAAAAATTAGCTTTTTGATCATATTATAAAATTGTCAGATTGAATTTTTTTTTAACAAACTAAAGAATCGATCAATTCCACTATATTCAATATCAGGTGAACGCTGGATTTGAAATTAGTCATCAATAGTCAATTCCATAATATTCATCAATATTCAATTTAATATCGAATTTCAATTCCGTCCAAACGAACGTGTCCAGCTTGGTGAGCATGCGCCGATCTTTGGAGAAGATAGAAGCAGTAACCTTTAGTCGTCTGACGGTTCTGGTGACGAATGACAATGGGGTCGACACGTCGAGTCTGCAATACCTCGTCAAATCGTGTGGCCCTCGTTTCTTACTTCCCGCTTGCCTAGTGCCCCGACTTTCCTCTCTTATGGTGCGCAGATCGTAACATTGATCAACTCTGTTGGGTGTGGCCCGCCATCCAGGTGTTGGGTGGGGTGCCTCCCTGACGCACCCGGGTTGGCTCCTGACATGGGTGCAGAGAAACTTCATGATACGGTTCAGTGCAAATGAGTCAGGTTGGCTCAGGGCATGAGTACATGGGAGTTTCAGGCGCAGTTTAAGTGCGAGGGAGCCATGCAAACCATTGGACCGGTCCTGCTAAAATAATATAAATGAATTGGTAGCGATCTTCCTAACACTCTGGTGTTTTGGGAGAGTTGGTAGACGTCATTCCTAACAGTGGTATCAGAGGCGGTGGGAGGTCATGGGTTCGATCCCCATGGATGGCGTTCTAGGGGGAGTTTGTTGGGTGTGGCCCGCCATCCAGGTATTGGATGGGGTGCCTCCCGGGCGCACCCGGGTTGGCTCCTAGCATTGGTGCAGAGAAACTCAATTGTACGGTTCAGTGCAAGGGAGTCAGGTTGGCTCCGGGCATGAGTACATGAGAGTTTCAGGCGCAGTTTAAGTGCGAAGGAGCCATGCGAACCGTTTGACCGGTCCTGCTAAAATAATATAAAGGAATTGGTAGCACCCTTCCTAACACTCCGGGGTTTGGGGAGAGTTGGTAGGCGTCATTCCTAACAGTGGTATCAGAGGCGGGGGGAGGTCATGAGTTCGATCCCCATGGATGGCGTTCCAGGGGGAGTTTGTTGGGTGTGGCCCGCCATCTAGGTGTTGGATGGGGTGCCTCCCGGGCACACCCGGTTTGGCTCCTGACATGGGTGCAGAGAAACTGCATTGTACGGTTCAGTGCAAGACAGCCAGGTTGGCTCCGGGCATGAATACATGAGAGTTTAGGGCACAGTTTAAGTGCGAGGGAGCCATGCGAACCGTTTGACCGGTCCAGCTAAAATAATACAAAAAATTGGTAGCGCCTTTCCTAACACTACGGGATTTGAGGAGAGATGGTAGACGTCATTCCTAACACAACTCTCGATATTTCCTCCATCAGATCGACATCCAAAACCAACGTTGACTTTGATTCCTCCAAGAGAATTTAGTGTTTTTTCTCAAGCCTTGATTCTATATATGGAGAGTCATAAATCATTTTTCTCAGATGAGATTGGACAAAAACATCGCCGTCAAAAAATATATGTTTGACACCGACCGCCTCCAATAAAAGAAAATTAACTTTGAGCAAAAAAGTATATGAAGCTCCTTAATTAGGTGAGGTCTAGAGTCCAAGAACGACAGTTCATAACCACCACGTTCAAGACTTCCACAACTGCACCAAACGAAGCTTTAATTCGCAATTGGTGGTAATAAGTGATTTCGGTCTCAAAATCAAATTAAAAAACTTCATATTTGTGGTTAAAGATGAATGATGTGGAAGAACTGTAACATATCGGCCTCTAGAAAACAAAACTAATGTGATATTGTAGCATCTATTGATTGCTACAATATCACATTTGTTTTCCATCTTCCTTATCTAGCATTCATACATATGCATGCTTCTCCAATGAACTCTTATATGGTCATTTATCACAATTATGATGAGAAATGAACTGGAATTAGCCAAATTCCAATTCATATTAGAATTGGAATTGAAAAAAATTTTAAGTTTGTTGTTCGACTGAAATCAAGAATTCTGTCACAATAATTAAAATCAGTAAAATGCAATATTAAAGCTTTAGGAAGTGTAGGATGTCAAAATTAAATATTTATGATGAGATGTGCAAAAATATTCTAATTAGAAGGTGCTTAATGTTACGAATCCAACAAATCATATATGGGTGTCCTAGAATAAATGGATTCATGCATGTTCTAGAGAATATATGGCTTAAAATATCAAATTTTGATCAAAATAAAAGGACCACACCCCACTTAGTGAGCCAACCTACAATCAATCGTGGATCAACTTATGGTTGCACTGAGTGCGTTGAGTGAGCGGGGGATACAGTCTTGCAGAGATCAACTTGTGGTTGTATCTGAGAATTTATCGGTTGTGTTCGGAGTTGGGCGCGCTGCACATATAAAACACAGATATGCTAGTTCGCAACGTATACAAACCTCCACAGTGCATACGACACATTCACAGTGCATGTTTTACGGCATATGTTCGAGGGTATTGCACGACTCTTCATGGTGTACACACAATGTATGTTGCAGAAACACTGCATACGACACTTTCAAATTTATTGATGGACGTTCGAAAACTATTAAGTGACGCTCAAAAGATCGTGTATTTGTTATTGTGGATTACTAATTGACAAACATCTAAATTCAATTTTATCCCGAATCCTCGTATCCAAAATCTCAAATTCAAATATGATCGGGTGTGCGGGATCGCGTGCACACTCTCGTGTCGTTCATTGTTTCTCTTTACATTTCCTTCGGCATGGTCAAGACTTGAGAGATTGTTTATATTGTTATCGTATAACCCAAAATCCGTTGAGACCAGTGTATAACATGTAATTTCTTGATATCAAAAATGTATGAGGCTAACTCAGAAGACCTCGCCCCACTGGGGCAGAAACAAAAAATCTTGTCCAACTGAGGCGAGTACATAAAACCTCGCCCAACTGAGGCGAGCACAAAAAATCTCGCTCAACTGGGGAGTGCATAAGACCTCGCCCAGCAAGGGCAAGTTTAGACCACTCATGTAGGGGGGGGGGGGGGGGGGGGGCAGATTTTCACTTCCTCTCAGACCATTCAGTCATGTGAAAACCATTTTTGTTCAGGCGGGAGAGGCTATTCGCAACCCATACCCCCACCATTGGATTTGCGTATAAATAGAACCTCAATGCACAAGTAGAAGACACCTTCACTCCCTCCCCCTCATGGTGGGCGAGATCAATGCATACCTCTCTTGTGTCAAGCTCAACAATGACTTTAGGATGAGAAGTTCCCATAGATTTCCGGGCATGTGTCGGGACCTACTCGTTGCAGCATGCGAGTCTTATTTGTCGGTTGTTCGGAGATGTTCTTTGTGCACTCTAGCTTCTTCTCGCTGCGTCTCAAGCGACTCGACCACTAGATCAACAACCTTTGATCACCCCTTGATCCGAACTTAGTTGAACTGATTTTCGGGTTTTCAACAACCATGAAAAATGAAGAGATTCGACGACGTGAAACTAAAACGATTCTTTCCTTTATGTGAAAAGATTTTCATTTAAATATTTTGGATTTCTCCAAATGAATTTTGACTTTTTTTCATAATTTAATATAGAACTCACCCTGAAACATTACAATGGCTGCCACATAACATATGTTGAAGTGTTTACATGTCACTTTTATTGTGCATGTAACACTTTAAAGTGTATATTGATGACACTTTGAAGTCCAAGATGAAGAGTCCGTTTGTTTCGACACTGAGAGTCGACAGTGAGAATGAGAGTTTTGACAATGAGGTAATTAATGATAAGCGAAGGAAGGTGATTGTATTTAAAAAAAATCATAAATAACATTTTGGAGCAACAACAATGAGAATAGGAGAGCCACCGAACATATTTTTTTAACGATGAGGTTTTCCCTTAACAAAGACGAGAAAAAAATGCCCAAACAAGCATACTGAATTCGTGGAGAAATTTTTGTATACAGATCCTATCACCATAATTGTAGATGGGCCGTTATGGTGCTAACATGTGACCATCTTACCCATGTGAATTTTTTTTTTCGCTGTCGGAGAAGCGTGATATTAGAAGCGTTCGTTGAGATATCACTTTTGTCATGCGAACACGAGTATTCACTGAGATATCACTTCTGCTATCCCGATGAACAAAAGCGTTGGTGTGGCGAACACTTCTGATATCCAAACAAATACTTTTGTTCATCAAGATATCAGAAACGATCTTCTGCAATATAAAGTGCAGGTAATCAAAATGTAATGATCTTTTTTTCACATGATATAGATCTACAAAAGTTTTAAGAATGTTTTCATGCTAAAATATATATAAAAAAGAGGCAAATTTTATATGCAATGAAAAAGTTTCAGTGCGGCACCCCCACGGTAATAAGCTGCGGGTTTAAATACTGCCCGGGGCCCCCTTTTTTTATTTTCTTACGCGATTTCATCGGGGACAACTGCGAACCAGCGAAAACCCTAGCTCAAGCTCCGCTTCCATCCTCCTCTTCTGACCTCCACGATGAAAACCCCAGCTCCTGTCGTTGTTCAGGAACCAGGTTTTGGTCGCCGGCGCTGCCTAAACTCCTAGGAGAGGACCGACGGGACCAATCTCATCGCTGACTATTAGGGTAAAATTTTTCCTCTATTATCTTGAATTCTTCAATTCATTTTTGGTTCTAATGTGTAGTTTCATAGTAGGGTTTAGGGTTGGATGCTTCAAATTATGAGTTTCTGATGAGTTTTAGTTGTTTAATACCGCTCCACCCCAAATTTTATTGTTTTTATACAGTTTAATTTTTGACATGTTGTACAGTTTGTTTTTCCCTGTTATTATTACAATTAGTTTTTTGGGGGTATTCTTTCATTCTGTTTATTCAGTTCTTTTTTAGTTCTACTTTACAATTTATTTTTCCTTAATACTATCTGTTTAGTTCTATGCAGTCCAAAATTGGCTTCTTTTTACAGTTTGTTTTCTCCAGGTTTTTTCATGATATTATCTGCTTGTTTCTATACAATCCAAATTTTTCTCCCGTAGTTTAACTATTTTGGTATGCGTCCAGTACAGTAGGCGTTGCTTACGAACACTGAATCTTAATTTGTGGGCATAGTCGCAATACATTGCGCATGCTTTTTCATCTGAATGAACAACGAGGAACACAACATGTTCCTTCTTCATCTACGAGAACAAAGAAAAAATGATATCAAAATCCAGTTAGAAAAATAGTTTGTGCATACAGTCATAAAAAATCGACAGAATTACAGTTGAAAGATTAACAACTGCATACAGTTTTAAAAAGTCAGGGGAGCTTCAGGACTTAAATTATTACAAATTCAGTCATAATTGGTGTATATTCATACAACTAGAAAAATGTAGGACAAAATCCAGTTGGAAAAAGTAGTTTATGCATACAGTCATAAAAAACCAACATAAATACATTTAAAAGATTAACTACTGCATACAGTTTTAAAAAGTCAGGAAAGCTTCAGGACTTAAATTATTACAAATACAGTCGTAATTGGTGTATATTCATACAACTAGAAAAATGTAGGACAAAATACAGTTGGAAAAATAGTTTGTGCATACATTCATAAAAAATCGACAAAAATATAGTTGAAATGTTAGCTACTGCATACAAGTTTAAAAACTCAGGGGAGCATCAAGACTTACTCTTTCATCAGCACCTTGGGGGTTGGAGGTGGACATGTGGAAGAGTCCTGAAGTACCTGTCATTTGAGAATTGAATCGACATTTACACTTTTGCTAGCAGTCATTCGGATTAGGAGGGTGATGTTGTTGTTGAAGAAATAATAGCAGTTGTATTACCTCAAAAGCTACACTTCAATGACGGCGACGGAGAACGTGTCTGCAGAAGTGCAGACGAAGCTCAAAAACATCATTGGAACACCGAATAGCTTGAAAATGGAGTAGAGGACGGTGGAAGCTTGAGCGGGAGCTAGAGCTTTCGCCGTAGAGCTAAAACTTTCGCCGTGGAGGAGGATGGAAGCGGAGCTGGAGCTAGGGCTTTCGCTGATTTGTATTCTTCTCCCCGGTGAAATCGCGAAAAAATAAAAAAGTGGGCCCATTCACTATTTAAAGCCGCAGGATTTTCCCTTACGGGTGCCGCACGGAAATTTTTTCCTAAAAGTAGAGGCCACGTATCAACATCACCACTATCAAGTCCCCAAATAGGGAGAATTATATATAGTGATTTAGGCTTCATTTGACATGGTGATGGCGGTCGTAAACACATGGGTTAAAACGTCATTCGTTGAGGATCACCTAACAAACATTATCCGTTTGAACATAAAAGTGGATAAAGTTCCTTAGGTGGACGTTAACAAATGACAATTTAACCCTCGTGTTCATGACCTAATTTTTCCGTCCGAAATATGAATGGAACCGGACCAACGAGAAGCCACGAATGCGTGAGTCTCACGCAAAAGTACATGTGACGCCATCTCCGGATGAAACGCGGCGGCAAAGGGAACCGTAGGCATAATTTTCAACGTGAATCCGACGCACCTAATAATTTTTCAGGAAAACCCATTCGTTAAACGGGGTTTAAAGAAGAAGATCCGGAAAGCCATTTAGCGTGGCTCTTTTATCCCTCTAGGGTTGCAACTTTTCAGCCACCGTGCCCGGCCCGCTTCCGGCCGGATCTTCATCACCGACGCTGAATCGACGTCTCGCCATCTCGCCGTCTCTTAATCTATACGTACGAATCAGTAACCAACGAGCTCCATCACTAACTCAAGTCTTCACCGGAGATCCATGTTCATCTGCCGCCGAAGCTCATTATATCCATCATCGAAGGATTCCATTGCCTTCCAGACCGGAGCAAATCCCATGTCTATGCGAGCTCTCAGATTTTTATCGGATTTTTGGTAGCTGTGACCACACCGAGACATTATCAGACCTTTCGCTAGAAGGTATAAAATTATTTTCTACGATTTCCAACATGTAATATTAATTTTTTGTAAGACCAAATATTGCTTGTTTTTTGTTGCAATTTTCACACATTATGAATCTGTTATAGGGTTATTGATTTCTTGCATTTGAATCACGGAATTATGGTGTCTATTTTTACATTCATTAGAAGTTTTTTTAATCCATACCACACTAAAATGTTAATGAATTTCTATTATTTTAAAAAGTCAATCATGTTGCAGATGAGTTGAAGATAATTTCACTACTAATATACTGCATAAAATTTGTAGCCCCTCCGGTGATAGACCGGAGAGGGCACGAGACAGGTAACGGAAAAGAAAGACAAATTGACTTTTTATTAATAATAATACTCATGCTTACTACAAAGAGGAGCACTTATTTATACTAATGAAGGGACACAAAAAAGAACGTTACAGCATTTATTAATGGAGGAAAAAAGGGGGAACCGTTACTGTGCTTCCAATTAAACGGGAAATGCCAAATGAGTTGTTGCTTAGTTTGGCTGGTACAGGTGGCGCTGCGGTATTGCTTCCTTGCCCTTTATTGAGATCGCTGACGTGGCTTCATCTCGCCCGTCCCTGCATTCTTTTGGTTTGAGCTTGATCTTGGCCGCCGGTGTTGTGTTTTCTCCCGTTACATCACTCCCCGTCCTCGAAAACAACGACCACGTTGTGTTAAGCTCGTCTGCGTCTTTCTTTGCTGGGAGTTGTAGGGGACGAGGCGGCCGACGATGAGAGCGAGGTCGTCGTGGTGTGAGCGGAAGTCGAGGTAGCCGGAGCCTTCCGCGAAGGTGGAGCCGGTGGGATCGTCGCGGTAGCCGAGCGCTGGATGGAGTGCTGGTTGGCCAGAGTGGCGGAGCTTGGGCCCTGGTTTCCCTGGCCGCCGATGTCCCAGATAAGTCCCTCTCCTGTTCCGGTTCTATGTTCTCAATTGGGTCCGTTTCGATAGTATTCTGCTCTTCTGTCTCTTGGTTTTGTTGTGAACCTGCATCAACCGGAAGTGTGTGAATGTTTTGATGAAGTGTGAGAGAGTGGCGTACCTGAGTAGGAAGGGAATGCGCATCTTCCCACGAACTGTCTTCCGGTGCTAGTCCGTCCCACTGGATTAGAGCTTGATGTACTTTTTTTCCCTGTTTCCATATCAGACGTTCATCGAGGACGGCGAGAACGCGGTGGATGGGTTCATTGTTTGTGGTCATGTGAGGTAGCTGGTGAATGGTTAGTTCGTTGCTGGGGTGATAGGGTTTCAGTAGAGACGCATGAAAAACTGGGTGTATTTTTGAGTAGTCCGGAAGCTCTAGTTTAAACGCGACTGGATTAATTTGTTTTATTATTTTGAAGGGTCCGTAATATTTTAGATTGAATCGAGCATAGTGTTGGTGTTTGAGCGAGATTTGTTTATATGGGTGTAGTTTTAGTAATACTAAATCGCCTGCTGAAAACTGACTAGGTGTTCTTTTGTTGTTTGCTGCAGTTTTGATTCGCTGTTGGGCGCGCTGGAGGTTGGACCGCAGCTGATCTAGTAGTTTATCGCGATCTGTGAAATGTGCTTGTATTGCTTGTAATGTGGTGTTATTATGATTGTAGTGCCGAACAATTGCAGGTGGTCGTCGGCCGAACATGGCTTCATAAGGTGTCATATCGGTCGACGAGTGAAAGGTGGTGTTATAGTGGAATTTGGCCCAGCTCAGAAGTTTGGACCATTGCTTAGGGTTCTGGTGTGCGAAGATCCTGAGGTATTGGTTTAAACAGCGATTTACACGCTCTGTTTGTCCATCCGTCTCGGGGTGATAAGCAGAGCTGTAGCTGAGCTTGGTGCCTTGCTGGGTGAATAAAGTTTTCCAAAATTTACTTAAAAAAACTGGATCGCGATCGGTGATAATCGTGTTTGGTAATCCATGCAATTTCCCGACGTGGTCCCAGAAGACCCGTGCGACAATTGGTCCCGTTAGAGTCGTTAAGGGCGCGAAATGAGCTCCTTTTGTAAGGCGGTCTACGACCACCAGAATGTTGGTGTATCCTTCTGATGGTGGTAAGTGAGTTATAAAATCCATGCATAAATCATTCCAGATGAGTGTCGGTATGGGTAGGGGCTGTAGCAAACCGTAAGGGCTGTGATTTGTGCTCTTCCCTTTTTGACATAAGTCGCATCGTTTGACGTAAAGTTTAATGTCCGTAATCATTTTGGGCCAATAATAATGTGTGCGTAATCGGTAATATGTTGGTTTTACGCCGGAGTGGCCACCGGAGCGCGCGTCATGGGCTTCCTGGATTAGCTGTTGTCTTAAGGGACACACCGGTATGTATAAAACGTTTTTAAAAAATAACTGATCGTCTGATTTGGTCCAGTTGGTGGCGGGACCGGTGTCCTGTTGGATGTGTCGTCGAATGGTTTTTGCTAAACGGTCAGTGTGATACCATGCGGTTAAATTTTCCAAATTATGACATTTATTATATGAGCATTGTAGCAGTTGGAAGGTGTGGTTGAGTTCGGGCAACCGGGATAGGGCGTCGGCTGCCGTGTTGAGCCTGCCCGGCTTGTATTCGATCTTGAAATCGAAGCCGAGCAGTTTTGAAAGGAATCGTTGTTGGGTCGGACTATTGAGGAGTTGGGTGGTCAAATGGTGAAGTGTCTGATGGTCCGTTCGTATGATGAATGGTGCCCCGAGGAGGTATTGTCGCCATTTTTCGAGGGCCGTGGAGATTGCTAACAGTTCTCTATCGTAAGTTGACTTGTTCTGTTCTCTCGTTGTTAGTTTTTTGCTGAAATAGGCTAAAGGGTGACCGTTTTGTGACAGTATGGCCCCTAAGCCGCAACCTGATGCGTCTGTTTCAATGGTGAAGGGTTGAGTGAAGTCTGGTAGAGCTAATACTGGCGCCGATGTGAGGTGTGTTTTAAGTGTTCGGAAGGACTCCGTCGCCGCATCGGTCCACCTGAATTTGTCTTTGGTCAGCAGGTCGGTGAGGGGTGCGGCCTTTGTGGCGTAGTGCTTAATGAAGCGTCTATAGTATCCGGAGAGTCCGAGGAAGGATCGGAGTTGTTTGAGTGTTGTCGGTGTTGGCCAATTGACAATTGTAGAAACTTTGTCGGGGTGGGGGCTAATTCCTGACGCGTTGATGACGTGTCCTAGGAAGTCAATTGTGGGGGTCATAAATTGGCACTTGGCGAGTTTTACGTAGAGAGAATTGGTACGTAGGGTGGTGAATATGATTTCTAAGTGGTGGAGGTGGCTGTGGAAGTCCTTGCTGTAAATCAGGATGTCATCAAAGAAAATTACCGCGAATTTACGAAGGTATGGTTGGAACACTGTGTTCATGAGGGACTGAAATGTTGCCGGGGCGTTAGTAAGGCCAAAGGGCATTACGAGAAATTCGTATAGGCCTTGAGGGGTGCGGAAGGCAGTTTTGTGAGTGTCCGCGGGGTGCATCCGCACTTGATGATAGCCGGATTGTAAGTCCAATTTGGAGAATAGAGTGGCGCCATGTAGCTCGTCGAATAACTCGTCTGCCGTAGGCATGGGGAAAGCATCTTGTTTGGTCACTGCGTTGAGGGCTCGGTAGTCGACGCAGAATCTCCACGTGCCGTCCTTTTTCTTTATTAACAGGACCGGGGAGCTAAAAGACGATGTGCTGGGTCGAATTAAGCCCTGGGTGAGCATATCTTCTACTAACCGTTCAATTTCCGTTTTTTGGAAGTGCGGGTAGCGGTAGGGTTTGACTTTGATAATTGTGGTAGGGTTTTGAAGGGGTATTTTATGGTCGCATGTCCGAGGTGGGGGTATTCCTACCGGGGTTTGGAATATATCGTTGAAGTTGTCTAACAAGGAATCTAGTTTTGGGTGGTATGTATTTTTCGCGGTTTGGGTTCCCGGGATGTCGAGCTGGAGAGAAAAAAAACAGAGGGCGGCGGAGGATATCGAGTTTTGGGAGACTAATTTGTTGATTTGGCTTGGGGTAATTGGTGAGGTGTCTACTTTGCGGATTCCCTGGAGGCAAATCTGACGTTCGTCCTGGTGGAATGTCATTTGTTTATCCTTATAATTGGTGGTGACGTTTCCTAAGGATTCGAGCCAAATCATGCCTAAGACGATGTCTGAGCCGAATAGGTCGAGGACAAATAAGTTGGTCGAAAAACGGTGGCTTTGGATAGCTAACTCTGCGTTCATATAGATGCCGGTACATAGTAACGATTCTCCGTTCCCAACATGGACCTTGAAGGGTTTTATGACGGTAATGGGTGCGTGGAGGAAACTTGCAAGCCGTTGGGAGATGAAGTTTGTTGAGCTGCCGCAATCGACTAATATTTGGACGGGGTGGGCTAAGAGGGTTCCGTCAAAGCGAATGGATTGGCTGGAGTAAGTCCCGATTAGGGCATGATATCCGATTTCGTATTCCGGGGATGGTGGGGTGTCATTGTCGTGTAGTGCCCGGGTGTCGGCTTCTTCGCTTGTCTCTATGGGGTTAATAAGGTCGTCTTCCATATAGAGGCAGGTCACCTTATTTTTGCAGCGGTGGCCAGGTAGGTAGCGTTCGTCGCAGGTGTAGCATAACCCCTTGTCCCGTTTATGTTGTAGTTCTGCGGGTGTTAATCGTTTGTAACCTGGTTTAGGTGTGTTGGAGGGTCGGGCTGCTGGTCCGTGCGTTGCGGGGGGCGGTGTGGGGTGTGAGTGTCGGATCGATTTTGTCTCGTCAAGCCATTGTTCCTCATATAGTTTTGCGAGATTGAATGCCTCATCGAGAGTGTACGGACGTTGGGTGATAACACTACGTTGTATGGTGGGTTTTAATCCCGCAATAAATAGTGAGCGTAATAGATCGGGTGGGATGCCGGTTATCTTGGTTGCTAATTCCTCAAATTTATCTTTAAAGGCCATAACTGTGCTGTGTTGTCGGAGTAAGGTGATTTTAATCATGGGGTCCTCGAATGCGGATGGGCCAAATCTTATGACTAGCGCGAATTTGAATTCGTTCCAGTTATAGTATGCGCCAGCCGGATTCAAGGATTCATACCAGCGGGATGCCGGTGGGTCCAGGTGCATGGCTACGATCGGCATATAAGATGTGTATGGCGTGTTATAAAAGCGGAAAAAATGTTCAGCTTTCTTGATCCAATCCGAGGGATCGCCATTATCAAAACGTGGGAAATGAAATTTTACCTGGCCGTGTGGGTGGTAAGATGTGCCGGAGTTGGTACCTTGGTGATGCTCGCTTCCGTCCATGTACGAACCGACTGATGCGTGTGTGGTGTTGCTGTTCCAGAGATGTTGTGGTGTCATCTGTCCCCAGGTGGCTGGTGGTGTGGGCTGGCCCGGTTGGTAAAATGATGTTGTCGGCCCAACAGATGCCAACTGGTGCGCGCGAGGGTTTGGAGTCAACCCAATTGTGCCGAATGTGATGGGTTGGCCGAAAAAAGGTGGGTGAGCCGATGAATAATTGCCAGGAGAATGGGGAGCGAGGGGGCCTCGGGTACCGAGCGCCGACCCTTGTGCCGCTCCGTGGAAATTATGATATGGCTGTCCCAGGTGCGGGGTGCTTCCATCGATGATGAACTGAGGTGGAGGCGCCATGGCCGCGGTGCCGAAGTGGTGGGGGAACATGGTCGGGGCTGTTACTGCCGTTGTTATACTGGTCGATGATGATGAGTGTCCCCCAAGACCCTCTTGCTGAGACCGCCGCGGGGTGATCCCGCCCTCCTGTGTGGTCGGGGGTGGGGCTTTTAAGAGCGAGCTGATCTCCTGGCGCAGGGAACGTAGGTCGTGTGTGGATTGTTCGGTCGATTGTTGGACCGTCCGTGTGATTTGCCTCATTTCGGCCTCTAAGCGGGCGAACGTTTGGGCCTGGTCCGCGTGCCGTTGGTCCATCGTTTTCCAGATTTCCTGTTGGCCGGTGGAGAGATCCTTGAGTCGCGTGGTCGGTGGTGGTTCGGTGCCCGTCATGGCGAGAGGTCAATGAGAGCACCAATGTAGCCCCTCCGGTGATAGACCGGAGAGGGCACGAGACAGGTAACGGAAAAGAAAGACAAATTGACTTTTTATTAATAATAATACTCATGCTTACTACAAAGAGGAGCACTTATTTATACTAATGAAGGGACACAAAAAAGAACGTTACAACATTTATTAATGGAGGAAAAAAGGGGGAACCGTTACTGTGCTTCCAATTAAACGGGAAATGCCAAATGAGTTGTTGCTTAGTTTGGCTGGTACAGGTGGCGCTGCGGTATTGCTTCCTTGCCCTTTATTGAGATCGCTGACGTGGCTTCATCTCGCCCGTCCCTGCATTCTTTTGGTTTGAGCTTGATCTTGGCCGCCGGTGTTGTGTTTTCTCCCGTTACAAAATTACTATTATTTAGTTAAAGTTTTAGCCTGGTTAATTTTCTTGATTTATTCTGTCATCATTCATAATCAACTCTCTATTTACTTATATATTTCGTTAGCAGCCGCTGATTTATGTGTTTATCATTCAGATCTCCTTAGTAATTAGGAGTTTGTGTTTCATATATTTAGTTACATATAATTCTGTTTGACATAATTCTATCTGTGAGGCTGTTACCTGCTCGTTGGCCTCGTTGGCTGCTCCAATTGACTTCTATGATCGTTTGAATGACAATTTATATTCCCTTTTTATATAATTTCTATGATATTAATATTATTGAGTTGTTATTTAGATTATGTAATTGCTTTGTTCTATTTCATTACTTATTGCTTGATATAATAAATGTTGATTATTCTAAAATAAATTTTGTTTTCTCTAAATTTGACAATTTGCGAATCCTATAGATATTCATAACATGTAATTTTATCTCTTATTAAGAAAAAAGTTCATTGACGCACATTCGGTGGAATATGATTGTTGTAGCGATAATTGTTTTCATACATTCTAGTAACTTATTGACGGATAGAGAACTATAGGAAGATTCCATGCCAAAAATACCAGTTGTGCACTGGGCTATGCCCATGCACGACTACTCTTGATTGCCAATGGGCCCTGCCTATGATTGTTGTAGTGATAACTGTTTTCATACATTCCAGTAACTTATTGATGGATAGGGAACTATAGGAAGATCCCACACAAAAAAAAATATTAGTTGTGCACTGGGCTATGCCCATGCACGACTACTCTTGATTGACAATGGGCTCTGCCTGCCCATGAAAGCTTTGGGTGCACAAGAACTTCAATATAGGCTCATGGGATCCACTCGTGTATGTTACCATGCTCTGCCCATGCGACTAAATTGAAAAAAGGTAACCCGGTGCACGAAGCATCCCAATGTAGCGAGGGTACGAGGAAGGGTCCCACCTGAAATGTAGGCAAACCTGACCCTGCATTTTTGCAAGAGGTTGCTTGAACCCGTGACCTCAAGCTCACGCGACAACACCTCAACCAGTGCAACTAATTTGAAAATGAAGAAAAAATGCTTTGCAAAATTATTTTAGAGATAACAATGAAGAATAATAAAAATATAAAAAAAGAAAATAAAAAACATCCTTTATCACCCCTGCCCCTCCCACTCTTCCCTAAGCCCCAGCTTTTTAAACATGTTTAAGAGATCTAGGAAAAATTGTCGAAGCTAAGCCCCGGGTGTGAAGCATGGGTTTCCTTCCCCCCTTTTTGTCGTGAGTCCTTCAGCCCCCCCAATTCCCCTTTCAGCAGTTCCCAACAGCCGCTCCCTTCCAGTTTCCCTCCTCCATTCCCTTGCCAACCACCACTCCTCAGCCCACACCACCATCCGCAGCTGCCCGAATGCCACTTTTCTCCTCCCACCTCACTGCCGACCTCCACACACCCACTCCCACACCTATCTTAGCAGCTGACATCCATTACCCCATTTTCCCTCATCAAATTCCCCAAATCAGCCCCAATTTTCCCCTCATATCCACCGCTGGTGATCACCGGGGAACATCTCTGGCCACCTCCGGTGATCCACCGCCATTTTCCCCATCGCTTCCCATCATTTTCCCCATAGTTTTCATCATTTTGTTTTCTGATGGTCGCCGAAAAACTTATCCGGCCACCACCACCGCCACCGATGACCACCTCCATCCATCTTCCGCCACCACCGACCAACCTCTAGCCAACCCTCTCCTCCACCACCCTTAACTACCCACTGTCCCGCCCTTTCCTAGAATTTAGGATCTAATCCTAAATTTTAGGCCCCACTATCCACATATCCCTCCCTGCAGCTGGCCCACTCTCCATCTATTTTCCATGTCCTTTACGTGAATTCCCTCAGACCCCCCTCAACCCCCACCATCCGTTATTTACATGGAAGTGGGACCACCTTCCCCAACGGACCCCAACCTCCACAGCCAGCCCCCTTCCTCTCCAATCCACGCCTCCCTCTTTTCCTAGCCCCTTCTCCCCACGTGGAATCAATCGCCTTCCAGCCTGCTGGCAGCTTCCATAATACTGTCCAGCGCCCCTGGAAAAACACTTCTAGCAGCATTCTGACCCCCTTAGGCTTTGGTGGAAATCATTTCAGCAGTCACCAGTACTTGCCAGCAAGTTGACATTTACCCGGAGGCTCCAATTCAGTCCCGGAACCCATCTCAGCTCCTCCACAGATCTATGTAGACTTCCCCCAGGCCTCCCTTAATATAGTTATGGTATTCAAGGTTTGCTGGTTGATTTTCTAGCTGAATATTTGTTTAATTCTCCACTCGCGAGATGTTGGTTTGTAATTAGTGCTACCAAAACTTCGAGTCTTTGTAATTTGCTATTTGTCTAGTAATTTTTTTTTGCGTGCTCTTTCGCTTATTCTTTTTTCCAATATCAAATCATATTGTTTTATAGAATATCCTATTGCGAGTTTATCTTCGTTGGAAATTTCATGTGCATCTATCCGCAATTCCCTTAGAACCTTACCCCGTGTTCAACAACCCTTTTCCTTACAATTCCAACTTGTTGAACTACTTGAAATTGATTATTTTTACAAAACCGATGTTTCCTTGTGGAGATGATATCAACATATTTGTGATATCATAAAAGAATATCGAGATGATATTCTCTTGGGGGGTCAGAATATCGAAATAGTCATTTCCATAATCTTATAATATAGCCCCACATTAAATCAATGGCGTGAAACAAAGAGAAATGCGAAATATGCTGATATTTCGCATATTTCAGCATGAGCTACTTGAAGTTTCAATGAGTTACGACATCATGACATTTTTTTTATACAAATCTAATTTGTTCAATTACTTGAGGTTTCTTTGTCATATCAACGTATTTGTGATTGTTAGAATAACTCATGTATTGGGCCCATCTTTTGGGCCAATTATTGTTCTCTTCTCTTTAGTCCCACATCTTGTATAGGATTTATTCTCTCTCTCTTCCTCCTATATATTTGTATTCTCTCATTGTATTTAGATACTCAAGCAATACATACAAGATTTTAAGCTTTCTCTACATGGTATTAGAGCCAAAATCGGCCTCTCGCGGACTCCCCTTTTTTCTGTCTGCCTCTGTTGACCTCCCGCGGCCTGCCTCCCGCGCCCTGCTCGTCTCTGTCCGCTTCTATGCTGCGGCTTGCCCGTCTCTGTCCGCTTCTATTCCGCTGCCTCCAGTTGCTCCTTTCCTCCCGTGGTTCCACTCCCCTGGCTTCTTATAGCCATTTCTCTCCCTGATCCGTGGGGCCACCTTCTCCATTGTTCTCTGTTGTCCGCTGCGGACTCCTTGCTCGCAGACGGTTCTTGGTCGCTGTTATTCTTCTGGCGGACTGCTCCAGCTCGCCGCGGCCTGTCTTCAGTCCGCTGCCCTGCTATCCACTGCTTTGTCTATCAGCGACCTGCCTTGTCCTACCCGCGCCCTGCTCCAGCTCGCCGCGCCCTGTTTCAGCTTGCCGCGACCTGCCTTCTCTATCCGCTTGAGTCTTTCTACTCGTGGTTTCCTTCTCCTCAGACCGCTGCTGTGATCCGTCAGACCGTGCGGGCTGTTCCTCTTCCGCATTTTGGTCGCGGTCTTCTCCTGCTCTTCCTGTCCGCTGCGGCCTTCTTTTCCAGTCCGCTGCCGTCCTTTTAGCCGCGCCTCGCCTTTGGTCGCGGCCTCCTCCTGCCGCTGATGTTTTCACATCTTGACCGGGCGGTCTCTGCTCTAGTCGCGCGGGCTCCCCTCTCTTGCGGACTGCTCTTGTCCGCCGGAGTCTCTCCCTCTTCTTGCGGACTGCTCCTTGCGGTCTGCTCCTGTCCGCTGCGGACTGCTTCCTGTGCTCTGGCCGCTGCTGTGTTCACCTAGACCGTGCAGATTCCTTTCTTTCCGCATTTTGGTCGCGATCTGACTAATCGCTGGTGTCCGGCGTGACCGTGCGGACAAGTGCCTTTTCTGCATTTTTTGGTCGCGGTCTCCAGTCCTTCCCGCTGCGGTCTTGTCGTGCGACCTCTTGCTCTTTTCGCGGCAGTCTCCCTAGGTGGTCTGGTTCTGCGGTCTGCCTCTATGGGTTCTTTGGGTAACTCCACTGGCTCGGCGGCCAGTCCGCCTATTGACCGCCCGGTTTGCTCTGCTGAAGTCCGTGACGAGCTAAGGATCACTAACATCTCTCTTTCTGGCAAGAAAAACTTTATTCCTTGGGTGCACTCAGTTCGACGGGTTCTTCAGGCCAAGGGTCTTCTGCCTCACCTTACTCAGGCATCTCCGTCTCCTCTTACCGATGATTGACTTCGCAATGATGACCGCGTTCAGACTTGGATCCTGAATTCATTGGATGATGCGACTTATCAGATGGCTATGTACCACGACACTGCCAAGGGTATGTGGGATGAGCTGCATTCCTTATACTCAGGCCGCGACAGCCTTCAGCATCTCTACGACATACTCACTGACCTCTTTACTCGCGACACTGGCAGGGCTTCAGATATGACCTCGTTTGTCGCTCGGGCTAAAACTCTTGCTGAAGCCTGGATCCAGCATCAGCCGCCCACCACTGATCATGCTGCTCAGCGCGCTCAGAAGGAAGCCGCTTGCATTGCCATCATCATGGCCCGTCTTCCATCTCACCTTCAGAGCCTTCGTGCTCAGGTCCTGGCTGCTCCCACCACACCATCTTTCTCTGATGTATGTTCCATGATTCTCCGTGTATCACCTCCTCCAGATGCTTCTGCTCCTTCTCCCCGGCCCTTCTTCAGCAGGCCCCTCCGCTCCTACCATCCCATCCTACTTCTGCTCGGGGGGACGTTCGGGCTCTCGGGGCCGTGGCCGTGGTGGCCGGGGTCGGCCAAAGTGTTCCTTCTGCGGGAAATATGGTCATCTTGAGGCGACCTGCTACAAGAAAATTGGTTATCCTCCTCGTCCAACGGCATCTGCTGTTACTGACGCCAATCCTCCTGATCTTAAGACCATCCGTCTTCAGCTCCAGCATCTTCAGGGTCTGCTCCACCCACCATCTGCCTCCGTCGCCTCCGTCTCCAACACAGATACTGCTTGTCTATCTACCAGTCTGGGCTGGATTGTGGACTATGGTGCCACTCATCACATTACTTCGCAACAGCCTGCCCAGTACTCAGATTCTCCTTATCCGAAGTCTATCACTGTGGACAATGAGGCGATGGTTCCTGTCTCCGGCTCGGCAGATCTTTCTCTCAACCCGTCGATCACCCTTCGCTCGGCTCTTCATGTTCCGAGTTCACCTTTTAATTTACTCTCTGTTGGGCGCCTTACGAATGATCTTGATTGTTCGGTTATATTCACCTCCTCTTCCTTTGTTATACAGGATCGGCAGACGCAGACTACCATTTGTAAAGGCCGGTTGCGGAACGAGCTCTACCTTCTTGACGAATCTCCCACCATTCTGTCTTCTGTTTCTTCCACGACGTGACATCGTCGCCTTAGGCATGCCCCTCTTCCGGTTCTCCAGCGGCTCTTCCAGATATATCTTTTACTCCTTTTTAGTGTGACTCATGTATCCTCGGCAAACATCCGCGTTCTTCTTTTCCTTCACATTGTACTCGGAGCGCTGCTCCCTTTGATTTCGTACATTCTGATATTTGGGGCCCTTTTAAGGTTACCAGTATTTGTGGCTTTCGCTATTTTATCACATTTATTGATGATCACTCTCGCACTACGTGGCTATACTTACTCCGTGATTGCTCGGAGCTTCCCCGTGTTTTCCGGGCATTTGTCCTCGAGACCTGTACGCAATATCACACCACACTCAAAATACTACGCACCGACAATGCTCGTGAGTACACCAGCCACGAATTTACCGCTTTGTGTTCTGAATACGGGATTCTACATCAAACCTTCTGTGCTTACACACCCCAGCAAAATGGTGTTGCCGAAAGGAAGAACCGCCACTTACTCAATGTCGCCCGCTCCCTCATGCTTCAAATGCATGTTCCCAAGCCATATTGGAACTTTGCGGTTTCGACTGTCTGCTTTCTCATCAACCGTCTCCCTTCCTCCGTCCTCAATTATGCTACTCCGTTTAGCATATTATTTCCTTCAACTCTGGCTTTTCCTCTCCCGCCTCGTGTCTTTGGCAGCACCTGCTACGTCCACCGTCTGGGGTCCTCCTCGGATAAGTTGGATCCCAGGGCGGCTAAATACATCTTTGTCGGCTATTCACGCACCCAGAAGGGCTATGTCTGTTGCTCTCCCGCTACTCAAAAGATCTCCGTTTCTGCTGACGTTACCTTCCCGGAAGAACAACCTTTTTTTTCCTGCTCCTTTACCCGTTGATCTACCACCAACTCCACTCCCGCCATCCATCCCACGCCCCGTTATTCCCGCTACTACAGCACCTTCGCCATTTTCCCCTGCAGCGGCTCCTGCTACCGCCAAACCACCCGTTATCCGTGTCTACACTCGGCGCCCTCCCAGTTCCATTGCCCCTCTGCAGACGACCTCTACCACGGATACTTCGCGTCCTTCTGATCAGGTACCACCTTCCACTGCTCATCCTCTGGCCAACTACGTCTCTCTTCATCGCCTTTCTCCCCTTCTGCACACATTTGCTACTTCTCTCTCTTCGATTGCTGTTCCTAACTCTGTGCAGGAGGCGCTTCAACATCCCGGCTGGCGGGCAACCATGGAGGAAGAAATGTCTGCTCTCTGGGCTAACCAGACATGAACCGTCGTGCCCCTTCCTCCGGGTCAGAAACCGGTTGGGTGCAAGTGGGTCTTTGTCATCAAACATGCTGCTGATGGGACAATTGATCGTCTGAAGGCTTGTCTTGTGGCTCGTGGCGTCACCCAGCAACAGAGACTCGACTATGAGGAAACTTTCTCTCCGGTCGCCAAGCTCAATACCGTTCACGTCCTCATCTTTGTCGTTGTTCATCGCCAGTGGCCCCTCTTTCAACTGGATATCAAGAATGTCTTCTTAAATGGGGATCTCCAGGAGACGGTCTACATGCAACAACCACCCGGGTTTTAGACCACGGGGGAGTCTCAGGTCTGCCGCCTTCTAAAGGCTCTGTATGGTCTCAAACAATCTCCACGGACATGGTTTGAAAAATTCAGCAAGGTCCTTCGTGATATCGGTTTTACTCGAAGCTCGGCCGACTTCTCACTGTTTACTCGTCACCGACCAACAGGGACGGTCCTTCTGTTAGTATACGTTGACGCCATCATCATTACAGGAGATGACTCACAAGGGATACATGCCGTCAAAGTACATCTAAACTCGGTATTTCAGACAAAGGACCTGAGACCTCTACGATATTTTTTGGGTCTTGAGGTTGCCAGACGACCGGATGGGCTTATTCTATCTCAACGGAAGTACTGTCTTGACCATCTTCATGATGCTGGTTTTTCAGGGTGTAAGCCAAGTGATACCCCTATGGATGTAAACCACAAGTTGTGCGCTCAGACATCTGACTCGGATCTACTTCTCCAGAATCCTGAATATTATCGACGACTCGTTGAAAAATTGATCTATCTCACGGTTACCAGACCAGATATTTCTTTTGCTGTTGGTCTTGTCAGTCGGTACATGTACTCTTCTCAAAAATCTCATCTTCAGGCGTTGAACGTATTCTCAGGTACCTAAAAACAGCTCATGGTCAAGGACTTGTTTACCGGACCTCTTCTTCTGCTCCAACTTTAGTGGCATACCTAGATACTGATTATGCTGGTTCTCTTGATGACCGACGATCTACTAGTGGTTTTTGCACATATTTTGGAGGACATTTGATTACATGGCGAAGCAAGAAACAAGCGGTCGTTGCTCGATCATCAGCTGAGGCAGAATACCGGACAATGACATCTGTTGTATCGGAACTGACATGGCTTGAGAGTCTTCTCTCTGATCTGGGTGTAAAATTACCGTCATCGGCTCTTCTCTTTTGTGACAGCCAAGCGGCTATACATATTGCCAAGAACCCAGTCTTCCACGAAAGAACAAAACACATTGAAGTCGATTGTCACTTCATTCGGGAAAAAGTTCAAATGAAGAAGCTCGATCTAAAGCATCTCCCAGGGTCGGAACAAGTTGCGGATGTCCTCACAAAGGCTCTTCCCAAGGCACTCTTCTATCAATGCTTGTCCAAGCTTGGTGCATACGATTTGTACGCTCCAGCTTGCCGGGGAGGGTTAGAATGACCCATGTATTGAGCCCATCTTTTGGGCCCATTATTGCTCTCTTCTCTTTAGTCCCACATCTTGTATAGGATTTATTCTCTCTCTCTTCCTCCTATATATTTGTATTCTCTCCTTGTATTTAGGTACTCAAGCAATACATACAAGATTTTGAGCTTTCTCTTCAGTGATATCATAAAAGATCCTCAATAACTTCATAATTCTCTATGTTTCAAGCTATTGATTAATGTCCAGCTATATTGCAAAATAATCAAATATTCAATCAAATGACTCTAAAACTATGAAAACTCTCTCACGATAGCGGGAATATTCTAATATGTGGTACATGGAATTTCAACAAGTTACCGCATTAAGAAAATCCTCTTTCTTACAAGTCCAACCTGCTGCATTTGCTGCTCTCATGTACACCATTGATCACATTTTGTATCTTCTTGAAGTTCATATATCTACCGTCAAACTACTCCCAAGCATAGAGCTAGTTTAATTTAACAATCACATTTGCTATATATATTATTGGGAATTACTTTGTTTTGAATAAATAAAAGCACAACTCATCTTTTAATAACATGCAAATTACTTTATGATGATTTGTCACTTGATCAATCTACAAATTTGAGGAAAACCCCTCTAAAGTTGGGAGATCAACGAATTGTTTCTGACGTGAATGACAACCGTTTAAATATATTTTGAGATGGCTATTTTACAAAGTGTATTTTGAGATGACAATTTGCATATGTAGTTTGAGATGACTATTTGCATATGTATTTTGAGATGACTATTTGCACGTGTTTTGAGATGACTATTTGCACATGACTTTTGTAACACAACATTGTGCTCACCAGACTTTACCCAAAAAGTGATACTTGGAATATTTAATGGCTAAATGACATCCATGGGGATGATCATTGTGGGTTAAATATTTTCTTGTTAAGCTACCAAGACAAATATAATTATGACATAATATACCTGATTGTTATGTTTTTTTTATTGAACTTGACTATTTGTTTCCCTGTTCAACATGTTTAAAGTAAGCCAACAAAACATATATAAACTAACACATAATATGACTCATTGTTGTTTTCAGCATAGATTGTCTACTTTCTATGTACTTCAACATGTTTGATAATGCTCTTCCTACAAGGCCCAGACTATTACTTAAGCAAGCAACCAAATGTTTGCATAAACTTCACCCATTTTGCATGAAGATTACTTAATTTCTTATGTGAATCAAGGTATTATGGGGTATCATGGGGCTTGATGGATAAAGTATAAAACAAATTCTTTATGTAAGAGATAGTGACACCAACAACGAAGAGCTTGCAAAGCAACATAAGTAACGAAGAGCCTGCAAAACAACATAAGTAACAAAGAGCTTGCAAAATAACATAAGATTCACGATCGTAGTTTGAATATTTTTATCGTGTGTCATTCAGTTTCTTACTGAAGCAAGCAACCAAATGACCCTCCTGACTAAGTACTCCTTTGATATCGACTCTCGGGGTATCACATGGCACCTCAAACGCCTAAGAGAAATTTGGAAGACACAAAACAGGGGCGGATGATAATTTCTCTTTAATTTCCTCGAATGCTCAAGCTGCACCCTTCGTCCATACAAAATCTCCCTTACAAAGGCAACTCGTAAGTGGGGCCATAATAGAATTTAAACCTCTGACAACATCTATAGAAGACGGCAAGTACGTGGAAACTATGAGCCTTATGAATATTCGTCGGGATGGGCCACTCATGAATGAACTTGATTTTGTCAGGGTCAACTGATATACCTGATGTGGATATGATGCATCTATGAAAATAAACATACTCAAATAAGAATGAACACTTTTTCAAATTGATATATATGTGTTCCTTCTAAAGATCATCATAATGTGGTGGAGTCTGACCTCTATGGATATCTAACTGATAGACTCTAGTGATAACCCTAGCAATGTCATCCCTAATGATGTCAAACTGGGCTCCTATCTATTCGAACAAGTCAAGTACAAGTCTTTGGAACTCGGTGGGCGCCATGTACGAATTTGAACTGGCAGCTTGATCATCGGTAAGGTTTTAGTCAGACATAGATGAATGAAACAACTTACGTCTACGTAGCATATAACGTTAGTCCAACTTGACGCTCTGATACCAATTTGATGCATGTGTTGAAATGATAAATGCCCTAAAATGCGATCATAAGTGAAAATGTGAAATGTGGTGCACTTGCTGACGAACCCTAATACGTGTGGCAAATGCAATCGTCAAACTGATTAAATTAACAGTTAGTATTAATTAAAATAAAACTTGATCAGAAGTACATTTGTTCAGTAATAATGGAATTGAAAAAGCAAATGATAAATCGAAGCGATTGAGACGTAGTATTTTAAGCGTTCGCCAAATAAATCTTGCAAATTAATTGATTTCACAGCAATATGGTCCAAATGGATGGTGTAAATGAGTTGTATCATGCTAAATATAGTCCAAATAACAATAATAGTAGACAAAAACTCCCATATACAACTTACACGTGCAAAATACGGTAAATATTGATATCCAAGGGTTGCTAGCTCTAAATGGATGGTCTATTGATGGTATAAAGGAGTAAAAATACGACGGTTTGCCGGTGGGGGTGGACTGGACTGTTGAGAATAGGAAATACGAGGCATATGGACGTCAATTTGAGGGAGATCGGGTAGGGGGGTTGTCCAGATGCAACGAAGGAGCTGTTCGTGTCGAAATGGGAAGGGGAAGAAGGAACAATGGTCGGTGGAAATGGGAAGGGGAAGAAGGAACAATGGTCGATGGAAATGGGGGAGGTGGAATTGGAATTGACGCTGGGAGTGAGATCGAGAACGACCGTGGGAGGTGGAATTAGACGTGGAAGGTGGAATCGGACATGGGAGTGGGAGTGAGATCAGAAACGATGGGATGGGGAATTGAGATCGTAACAGTGGAGGGAATCGAGAAAACCCGAGGAGTCACACTAAGGGTACCTCATGGAGTCGCACCGGGAGGAGAGGGGTTGACGGTTTCTGAACTGAAACAAACTATTGATTCCCAACCACTGCCTATACGCTTGTTTATAAAGCGCATAACTACTAGAGCACCATGATCAGACAGTTCATAACGTCTGAACTGATCAGATGTCAAATAAAACAAAAATATAAAAGTAAACACATGAAAAAGACTCATAACGACCATCCAGACGCATCCGCGAACTCAGATCGTCCGAACAGACAGTGAATCACCGCCTCCTACGATAATAGACGTATGTAGGTCAACGATCTCCATCATATATATATGTATGATTAGCAATATCAACACTTCAACCGTCTTATGTGTTTTGAGTGCATAATGTATGCGACAACACAACATTCGATTGCATCATGGTTTTCTACCATGTGATATTTGTTTCTCATTTATCTTTGTCGATATTATTTTTTTTCTCTGTTTATACTTTTATTTAGTTAGGCGTTGTGAGAGTCTGGTCACTAGGCATGTTAAACGAGGGAGGTGTAGACCAATAAAGACTTGGAATGAAACTGTAAGGAAAGACATGATGTACTTAGGGGTTAGTGAGATTATGACAAAAGATAGGACACAATGGCGACAAATAATCCATATTGCCGAGCCCACTATAGTGGGATAAAGGCTTGAATGTTGTTGTATACTTTTATTTAGTTTATTATACAATATTATTTCACATTATTTTATTTTATTGTAAATATTTAATATGGTAATGCAATTAAAAATAAAAATGTGTTGAATGACTTTGATGAATTCACTGTGTAGTTTCGACTTGCCTTATTAGTAGTACTAATAAATATTGTATCCCTTGATTCTACAATTTTGAGTTAGGTAGTGGATCACCGTCTCCTACGAGAATAAACATATGTAGGTCATCGATCTCCATCATATATGATCAGCAATACCGATACTTCAACCGTCTCAAGTGTTTTGCATGCATAATGTTTGCGACAACACGACATTCAATTGCACCATGGTTTTCTGCTTTATGATATTTGTTTTTCTCTTATTTATTTATGTCTATATTATTTTATTTTTCTTTGTTTACGTTTTATTTCGGCGTCTTGGCAAGGACCGCTGCACCTCCAAGAGGACTTGAGTTTAGTGTTAAATAGGCAAAAGACCTCACATGTTAGACGTCATAGTGAAGTATGTCGTAGGAATTGCGATTGACTTAGGTTTGAAAGCTGAAATTTAGGTACGCTGACGGGGAAATCGATGAAAGTAGTGGATACGATGATTATGAGAATGATAAATATTTTAGGTCTGCAAGAGATTAGATAGGTGAGTGTGGAAGTTAATTTTTTAGATAATTCAGGTTTTAAGTTATGGTAAACAGCAAAAAAATAAAACAAGCAGTGAAGTGGGTTGTTACGATTGCGCACGTCGACGGGACACACACACGCCGAGGAGACACCGTGGCGAGTTCGCACGCGGAGGAAGACGACGTTGGCCCGGTGACAGGAGGAGAGACCGAAGACGCGGGTGGCGCCAACCTGACGTTTTTATTTATTTCTTATTTTATTTATTTCCTATTTTGTTATTTTCTATTTGGTTGTACGCATTTATTTCTTTCCCCTTATGTTGTATTTCTTATTTTGTTGCCCCCCATACTTATAAGGGGTGTTGTTGTACTTTTTCAGATTATGCTTGGATGTATTAGAATTATGGTTACTCCCTAATCTTTCCTCTCGTTCTCTTCTCTTTCTCTCTCCACACCACTGACCCTCCCCCTTGCCGGATTTCTCTCCGGGATTTCCCGGGATTGTATCAAATTGGTCCGACCTCGCCGTCCCTCCTGCCACAGGTCGCCGGTTGCGCTCAGCCATAGTCGATCCAGCCAGTCTGCGCCATTCGCTCCCCCTGATCTCGCAAAAATTGGCACTCATTCGCGCCGCACAGAACTTCCGCTCCTCCAATTTCGTTCAACATCGACTGTTCTGTAACATCGCGTGATAAATCGATAATGCTGCATTCGCATCCCGAACCAAGCGTTCCGCTGGCTCGCTCCCAACGGATCACGACCAGAGTAGCCCGACGCTGGTCGACGCAGTTCTGCTAGGCTCTGCTCTCGCCGCTTCCGTCGCGGCCTGTACCGCTGCTGCCTTCCGCCCATAGCAATGGCCCCCAACACTCGTTCAAACGCTGAGCTGCAGCAGGAAGACACCGTCGCCGAGGCCCCCCGCCGTGTAGAAACCCAGGAGGCGCTCGTAGTCTCCATACACGCCTCCATCCTCTCCATCCACGCCAAGCTCGACGCCCTACAACTCTCAGCCGCCTCACCTGCGATCGGCTCAGCGTGCTTGCCCGCCGGCCCGTCCATCCTCGGGGCGACGTCTCCCCTAACCCTGTGCACCGGGGATTCCGTGGTCCACTGGTCCTGCTTCTTCCAGGCTGTCCCGCCCTCGTTTGGACCTCCCTACCTTTGTCGGTGTGAACCCGATGGGGTGGATTGCCAAGGCGGAGTAGTACTTCAACCTCCACCATACTCCCAAGCAGGATTAGGTCACTACGACCGTCGTGGGACTCGACGACTCCACCCTTCATTGGGCTCGGTGGCTCCGACAGTCCAACCCGACAATCTCTTGATCGAAGATCAAACAGGAGATGATCCGCCGCTACGACAACCGCTATTCTGGATCCGCCATTGAACGACTGTGTGGGGCCCGCCAAAGCGGTGCATTGGATGATTACATCGATGAGTTTGTGGCCCTCGTCACCCATGTTCCGTGATTACCGCCATATCATTATCTCGGCTTCTTCATGCATGGCCTCTTGCCCCACATCCGCTCCCGGCTCCGCACTCACCACCCTCAGACGGTTTCCGATGCCCTCGGCATGGACCACCTCGTGAATGCGGATTTGTCTCCTCGGCTATTGCCGCCGTCAGGCAGACCCCCGCCGGGGGGCCGACCGTGGTAGACCGTTACCCCAGAGACACCAGCTTCTCGGCCTTCTTCAGTCGCTCTGCCAAGTCGACCTGGCCATCCTTAACGATTCTCCAACCGCGAGTTGGACGACCTCCGTCGTAAGGGGTTGTGTTTCCGTTGCCATCAGCCCTATTCTCTTACCCACGTCTGCGCGGTCAAGGAGTTGCTCGTCATCATCAGCGACGTCGACCCTGAGGTTATCTTGGCTGACTTTGAGGCCCTGAAGCTCTCACTGGAGGATACACCTCTCCACCCCACCACAACTATATTCTACTGGTTGGAGCTATCTGGCGCCTCGACGGGCGGGATCTCCAGCCAGCAGACCATGCTGCTTCCAGGCACACTGCGAGATCGCCCGATCATCATCATAGTGGACAGCGGCGCAAACCGCAACCTCATCTCTGAGCACCTGGTGCAAAAACTCCGTCTTCTCTTGGTTCCCTCCCCGAACGTTGCAGTCCGCATGGGCGATGGGCGCCACCGCCTGACTCAGGGTTGTTGCACGGCCGTCTCTCTCTATGAGGGGCTATTCCGTGATCGCGAACTTTTATACATTTGGCTTAGGCGGCCTCGACGCCGTGTTGAGAGTGGTTTGGCTCCGCACGCTCGACAAGGTATGCATCAACTGGGAACTATGTCCATGCAGTTCATACACGGGGGACAACCATGTCTCCTCGATGATGACTCCGCCTTCCTACACTCTCCTTTTCTCTGGTCTGGAAGAAAGACGACAGTTGACGCCGAACTACCCAGTCAAGCTACTTGGTTGCTGCTTCCACCTTCAGGAGGACCCTGGCCCGCAGGAGGTCCTTATTACTGGGTCTTACCATCTAGAGACCGAAGCCACGAGGTTGTCCCGGGATCACTGGCGTGGACACCGTTCTGACCACTGCCTTGAGGACAAGACATGTTTTCCAGACTGCGATATTGTTAAGATGGCACACGCTGACGAGACACGCACACGCCGAGGAGACATCGTGGCGAGTCCGCACGCGGAGGAAGATGATGTCGGGCCCGCCAACAGGAGGAGAGACTGAAGACACGATGCCAACCTGACGTTTTTATTTATTTCCTATTTTATTTATTTTCTATTTTGTTATTTCCTACTTCGTTATTTCTTATTTTGTTATTTCTTATTTTGTTATTTCCTATTTTGTTATTTCCTATTTTGTTATTTCCTATTTGGTTGTACACATTTATTTCTTTCCCCTTATGTTGTATTTCTTATTTTGTTACACCCCACACTTATAATGGGTGCTTATGAGAATTAAGGTTGCTCCTTAACCTTCCCTCTCGTTCTCTCCTCCTTCCTCTCTCTCTCCACTGTCGGGCCGCCCCCTTGCCGGATTCCTCTCTATGATTTCCCGAGATTGTATCATAGGTATTATTGTGGAAACTACTTGGAAGGATGAAGTTGTTGGGGTAACTAGAAAAGGTGATAAAATCTTAGCTCTTAAATTGGTCATAGAAAAAAAAACTATTAATGTGATCAGTGTTTACACGCCACATGTAGGATTAAATGAAGCTATTAAAATGTAATTTTGGGAAAACTTAGATGATTTAGTAAGAGAAATCCCATAAAAAGAGAATATTTTCATACGAGGAGACTTAAATTAACATATAAGGAAGAAAAATGTAGATTACATTGTCATTCATGGAGTATATGAATATGTAGAAAGAAATGAAGAATGATGAACCATTTTAGAGTTTGACGTTGCACTTGAGTTAATTTTATCAAATTCGCTTTTCATAAAGAGGGAAGAACATTTAATTATGTTTAAAATCAGACAAAATAAATCACAAATTGATTATTTTATGACTTGTACAATGGATAAAATGATTTGTAAGAATTGCAAAGTCATACTAAAAAAAAGTTTGACAATACATCATAAGTTAGTGATGTTAGATGTACAAATTAAATATAATAAATTTAAGATAAGAACCAAAATGTTGAAAAAAATTTGGCGGTGGAACTTGAAGATGAAAAAACAGGTTGCTTTCAAGACAACAGTTATGGAACAACTGGCTGATGACTCTTCTATTGATCTTAATGTCTCATGAGAAGTTATGTCTTCACATTTAAGGATAAGTGAAAAGAACGTACTTGAAGTATCAAAAGGCCGTGTGCCCCAAATATAGAATCTTGGTGGTGTAAAGAGCAAGTGCAAGACAAAGTGAGGACAAAGAGGGTCAACTATAAATCACTCTACGCTGAAAACTTAGCCATGTATAAAGTCGCAAAATAAAGCTAAACAGACAGTAAGTAAAACAAGAAGTCAAACTTATAGAGAATTTTATAAGCGACTAGATACCAAAGATGTAGAGCGTGACATATAAAATTGCTTGAGCTAGAGAAAGAAAGACAATAAATTTAAGTCAAGTAAAATACAAAAAGGATGAGACAGATACAATTTTGACAAATGATGTGGATATTAAAGAGCGATGAAAAAGATACTTTTATCAGTTCTATAATGAAACAAAAGACAATGAATTAAATTTGAAATAGTTAAAGTAAATCAGAGTAGTATAAGAACATATCGTTTTATCATAAAATTCAAGTATCAGAGGTAAAAGATGTTCTAAATAAGATGAAAAATGGAAAGACAGTTGGGCTATACGATATACCCATCAAAGTATGAAAATGTTTAAAAAATGAAGGAATTTTATGTCTTACATATTTTTCAATAAGATACTGAAGTCAAAAGAGGGTGCTAGGCCAATGAAGAGAAAGTATCTTGATACATTTGTATAAGAATAAATGAGATATACAAAATTGTGTTAATTATAGAGAAATTAAATTGACGTGTCATACCATGAAATTATGAGAACGAGCAATAAAAAGAAGAGTAAGATGAGATACTAACATCTCCGAGAATCCATTTGGATTCATGCTAGGGCGGTCGACCATAGAAGCTATACATCTCTTAAGGAGACTCATTGACAGCTATCGAGAAAGAAAACAAGATTTGCATATGCTATTTATTGATCTTGAGAAGGCAACAAGATTTGCATATGCTATTTATTGATCTTGAGAAGGCAACAAGATTTGCATATGCTATTTATTGATCTTAAGAATGCTTATGATAGAGTTCCAAGAGAGATCTTATGGAGAGTCTTAGAAAAGAAAGGTGTAAATGTATCATGTATTGACATAATTAAAGATATGTATGCAAATTCAGTGACAAGGGTGAGGACATCTAGATGATTAACACAGGAATTTCCTATCACTGTTGGCTTACATCAAGGTTCAGCTTTAAGCCCTTATCTCTTTACCCTTATCTTAGATAAGCTCACCAGATATATCAAACAAGCAATACCTTAGTGTTTATTGTTTGCGGATGATATCGTTTTGGTTGATGAGACGTACGAGGGTGTAAGTAAACACAAAAACTTGAATCTTGTCGAGATATTTTAGAAAAGAAGGGTTTTAGGTTGAGCGGGGCAAAGACGGAATATATGGAGCTTAAATTTAGCAGTACAAAAAGGACGGATGACTTCGTTATTAAGTTGGGTGATCAAGATATTTCACGTAGTGAGTGTTTTAAATATTTTGGATCGATTGTTCAAAAAGACAGAGGTATTGAAAAATATGTGACAAATAGAATCCAAGCGGGTTGGTTGAAGTGGAGAAGCGCATCAGGGATCTTATGTGATCGTAAAGTATCACTAAAACTTAAGGACAAGTTTTACCGTACTGCAATTAGACCCACGATGCTCTATGGTTATGAGTGTTGGGCAGTGAATTGTGTACATGAGCAAAAATGGGAGTTGCGGAGATGAGAATGCTTAGGTGGATGTGTGGACACACAAGACTAGAAAAAATTAGGAATGAATGTATCAAGGATAAGACATGATTAACACCAATTGCAGAGAAGATGCGAGAAGCTCGACTAAGATGGTTTGGACATGTACAAAGGAGACCATTAGAGGCACTTGTTAGGTGTTGTGAGAGTCTAGTCACTAGACATGTTAAATGAGTGGGGTAGACTAGGGGTGCAAACGAGTCGAGCTCGAGTCGAGCTTGGCAAAATTTCCAAGCTCGAGCTCGAGCTCGACCAGCTCATTTATCACAGCTCGAGCTCGAGCTCAATTCCAACTTATCGAGCTCGAGCTCGAGTTTCGAGCTCGCGAGTTTTTTAGCTCATGAGCTTTTTTTTAATGTATAAATAAAAAGCTTGTGAGCCGTCTCACGAGCTCATGAACAACACTAGATGAGTTTGAGCTCGACTCGTAATCGAGCTCGAGCTCGAGTTCCACAGGCTCGAGCCGAGCTTTCTTCGAGCCGACTCAACTCAACTTGCACCCCTAGGGTAGACCAATAAAGACTTGGAATTAAACTCTTAAGTAAAGACATGATGTACTTAGACATTAGTAAGATTATGACAAAAGATAGGGCACCATGGCGACAAAGGATCCATATAGCCGACCCCACTGTAATGGGATAAACCAAAAAAAAGCATGTTAAGATAGGGAGCTTAATTATGTTTGTTGGACGGTCCAACATGAACCAAAAAAAGACATGTTAAGATTAGTCCCATATCGCCTACCGAGACAGTCCACTCGTGCTTATAATAGACCCCGCCTCTCCTATCCTTGACCTGGGTTTTGGAATGGAAAATGGTTGTGGTGGTTAATTTAACATGGTATCAGAGGTAGGTTCACACTGAGGGGCGTGTTGGACGGTCCAACATGAACAAAAAAAAGGCATGCCAAGATTAGTCCCACACTGCCTTCCCAGATGGTCCACTCGTGCTTATAATAGACCCCGCCTCTCCTATCCTTGGGTTTTGGACCAGCCTTATTAATTAATAGTAATAATAGATATTGTATCCCTTGATACTACAATTTTGAGTTAGGTAGTAACCTGTAGCCAACAGACAGTAAGCCGACAAGTCAGATAAACAAAGACATAATATAACTCATTTGTTTTTTTCAAACATAAACTATTTACTTGTTTAAGCAGTTCAACATGTTTAATAAAGCTATTCCTCCGCTACCAATTTGCGGATTTTTTAAAGAAAATTCCTTTGGTAGCCTGACATTACAATGGGTAGTTGGTAAAAATTTAATTCAAATGAAGACTTGATTCAATATTATGTTAGATTCATGCTTGGAGCCATATTTAAATTTGGTTTCATGTTCAATTTATATCATACTTGTCAATGGACAAAATAATACCCTTCATGTGAAACTATTTTGTCTTGGATCACACCTTGTGTGCATCTGTAGAACTTGCTAATTATTTCAGTGTTATTTCTTGTTTGTGTGATTTACGTTGGTGTTCTTATGTTTGGTTTGTTTCATTGATTTTTTTGCTATTTTATGACATTGTTTTTCTGGATTGTTAAATCATTTATATATATTTCATTTTATGTGATTTTACACTTCCTATAAAATGACTCATACTTGCTTTGAACCATGCATAATGACTCTAGAGAGCCCTTCCATTTTGGCGCGCCATTTACCTTTGAAAAGTATGCGTTCTAGCTTATTTCCATTGATAAGCTATTTCTTGTTCATAAGTATGAGGTCTAGACGTCTAGTTTATGTATGCTGTTGATGAATAGGGTTTCTAGGCTGATTAACATAATTAGAAAGAACGTCACTACAAGTTCCTTTCTCATGTTTTTAATCAAAGGGGAAAGGAGGTCTTAGTTGTTAGTAGCTATGTAGCACGGGGACGGAAACAGAATACGAGATACGATATGAAACGGATACGAGAAACGTGATTTTTCAAAAAATAAGGATACAAGAAACGTTTTTAAATTATTTTAATTATTTTAATGAGTATTAATTAATATAAAAATAAGACGATTAACAAACTAAGTGTACATATATTGAATTGTAATAAAAAAATTTAATAAGCCTACAACATAGGCCATACATATTATAAGTTCTAAATAATGTGTTATGCATTGTTTGACAATGTTTAGAGATAGTATGCAAGACAATTGTAATGTGTTATGCAATGCAATTGACCTATTTACAACTTAAATCAAACCAATACTAGATGAATTGATTGACCCTGTGGAGACATTTTGTACAGGTATAACATGATAAAGTTGCATTTGATTGATTGATTGAAACTTAGGTATCATGTCTTGGCATGATGGAATACTCATCTGAAGTTTTTGATCATCAAAATATAATCTGGGGGCACTTTAAACAAACATACGCTATAAGTTAAGCTCTATGGAAGCTTGACATAACCTAAGCCAATACCAAGAATAACAACTACACAAATATACCATGAAGTTACAACAATAGACGGTTTCTTGGCACATTATAAAGCTAAGCCCTGAAGTGAATAAGCACCGGGACTTTTACGTCACGGGAATTGCGTATCCCACAAGCGGGATACGCGATTCCGAATTAAAAATATTTTTTGTATTTAAAAATATGTTTCCTAGAGTTTCGGAAACGCGTTTCCGCTCGTTTCGGGTGTTTGCCGTATCCGATACGCGTTCGAGCTGATACGTAAAACATTTTTAAGTATCCGTGCTTCGTAGGTTAGTAGTTTTCCCATAGTTTTCTTGAGCTTCTGGATTATGAATTTAGTTTTTGTTAGATAGCAGATAATAGATGATATGTTACTTTTCTTTAAGCATATATTTAGTTTTATTCCTGGTAGTAGAGTGTTCATTATTAACTAATTTTATTGACTTTAAAGTTTAAAATTTCTGCTACTTACCTTTATGTATTAATTTCGACTTACCTTATTTGATATCCCCTTGATACGTAAGGTCTCAGCCATGCAAGTATTTCATTTGTTTGTGATGCTAGAACAATTATAAACGTCTCTTTTCAAATGTGAAGGCACAATGTTCAATTCTTTGCGGAACATATCACAATAGTTGGGACTTGTGACATTGATGGATGCATGCTATTGTCAAACGAAATGCAGTAGATTAGTACGAATCAAGATATAATATATCGAGACCTGCTCAATACTCAAACTCTTGAGGGCATGCTTCTTATATACGTGAGAGTGGCCATACACAATTATAGAAATGCCATTTAAGGCTATGTAAACCAAAGGACACATGCGAGATTGCAGCGACAAAGCTTGTTGAGGAGGTTGTGTGCCTAGAGGGTTGTAATTGTATCACCCCCTGCCCAAAATAGCACTGTGTGGATAGCTCACATCTCTCTATGCTCTGAATCTTGAGGTGGATGAATTTGTTAAAGTTAATATCTCTTGCGCTATAGGTTTAAATTCTAACATGGTTCAATAATTTCATAGGCAGAAGTTGCATAGAATAATTTATGATAAAAACTGACAATTGTTAATAATTATGGAGATTTAGGCAAGCTCAAGATTATTTAAGAAAACCAAATAGAAATATTTTAATATTTTATTAAATTTTAATCACGAGAGATTAAGTGGATTGTACCGAGCAAGTAACCTCTGCAAGTGCAACAATAAGGTGGTCGTCCCACTCAAGCAGACATGATCACTGAGAACAACTGAAGAAGTAATAGGCAGAGCAGAGTCAGACATGCCACTGGAATGGGGAGGGCTTGGGGTCGACAGTGGTCGCAAAAGACTCTTGTTAGATGATCAAGCCCCTGGAAAAAATGTCAACGCTGACAAGAACTCGCAAGGCTGCATGGATCTTTGGAACTGGGACAATGGCGGAGGAACATCGCCCGGGTGGTTTTGGCGGCGAACGTTGCAAAGTCGTCGGTGTTGGAGGTGGCTCGCCACGACATCATCATTCGTAGGGGAGGCAAAGAGCAATGCTTGAGTTTTGGGAATGAGCGGGATTCATGCAGTCAGCCGACAAAGATTCTGTCTCTCTGAATACCGTCCTCATTGTTGAGGCCAGTATTGTATTAACCGAATTGTATTGTCCAATATTTTATAACCAAATTGTATTTCCCGATATTTTATTTGTTATAAGATTTTTCCTAAGTTGGATATCTTGTTTCCTTAATCAAATCATGCTCATTGATGAGCAATGATACGCTTCCTCCTTATTTTATTTTATTTGTTACTTATATAATGAGAGTTTGTCTTTCTCTCCCTAACTATGCTAAATTACTGGATCTCTTTATTCACGATCTTACTGTCCGGTGAATCAAGTAATCCGTCAACATACATATGCAAAAATTAAAGCATACATAATAATATAAGAGTGCAAAAAATAACTAATGAAAGTAAAGAACACTAAGGTGTATCTTTGGATGCTACGAAGGATGCATTAAGAAATAAGTTAACAATGTCAAGATCATCGTCTACTGCACCGATCAAAAAACACAAGTGCTTAAGAGCACATTTGTGTTTGAGTGAGTACGTTTGTTGACTATAGAAACAGAGATCCTTTTTGGCAGTGCTTGAGGTACTCTGTACTCATGGTGAGATAAGTGTTGGGGTAGTGGGGGTTACTGACGACGACGACAAAGGTCTAGGTGGAGGCGGGGGATCCATCATGGAGTGGTGGTTGAGGTTTCAGCGGTAGCAGGAGTTGGTGGGTGTTTGAGTAGAGGAGGGGGGATGGGCCACATAGAGTTCCTCGTTGAGTCAACGAGCTTACTGTGTGGTGCGGGAGAGTGTAAACAGGTTGTGGACACGTAGACGTGCACAGATATGGAATGCAAGCTCGTTATAAAGTACCTTAGGTGATGGTTGGAAGAGAGTGGTAACGTGTGTGGCAATCTCGATGAACTCGACGATGTAGTCCGCGACAGTGTCAGACTAGCGAATGGAGCTGATATGCTCATAAGCATTAAACGTTTGGCATGTGTCGTAGTGGAAGATGAGTTCCTCCTTCAGTGCGGGCTTGGTGAGATCATAACCATTTGGGTGCGTCCAATGCACCTAGTGGAGTGCATGCCTTTCCATGTATATAATTTCCATATGGATCTTCTGGTTGATGAGGGTGGACTCGAGGTCAAAAAACTACTATGCGCGGGCGATTCAACCAAAGGGGTTAGTGTTGTGGAACACTGGAATCTCAATCTAAGGTCGACTTGGTGAATACCCCCAGCAAGGTGTAGAAAACCCTGATGTAGTCAACAACAGGTTGATAGGGGGCAACGGTGGAAGGGCCGAAAATGCCTGTAGATGGTTGACAGTGGTGGTCGCAAGTAAGTGGAGAAGAGTGAGATCTTCTAATTCTGGTTTGAGCCGATCTAAGTTAGTGGTGGCTGAAGCGGAGGCATCCTCATCTGCACGGATGGACATGGAATGGGTTGTGAGCATGGAACTGTGAGCGTAAGGAGAGAACGGGGAGGTGTAGTTGGAATCAGTGAGGCTTGGCTCGATACATCGTCAGAAATTCCCAGTTGTCGAGATCAATCGTGGTGGATGAAGCGTCGTTCGTGCGTAGCAGGTGATTAGGTTTATCAGGGCTGGAGCCGTAGAACAATGACTGAATTGAGTGAGCGTGACAATCAAATCCATGAATCAAACAATAAGCCAAGAATGGCGATGAAGAAGCGGCATTGCTAGGAAGTACGACTAGAATTCCACTCGCATTGTCGTTGCAGTTAGTGGGCTTGCGCGAAGGGGCGGAAAGGGGATGATGATGGAAACCACGCATCGAGCGATCTTCCAAGAATGTCAACAATACTGTGTGAGATTCTGAGCTCGTGGACACGCCATAACTAATTGCCTCTTTCAAACAAAGTTAGTAAATGGAAGGAAAATCGGATTAGGGTTCAAATTTAAACCCTAGGTGGGCAGCATGTTGATTCAATTGATAGATACACGCCAACATTGAACAGAATGAAAAGATTAATATGAATCTAGATACCATATATCGAGGCATGCTTGATACCTAAAGTCTTGAGGGTAGGATCCATCTAAGTGCCAACTCTCTTATGAAAGCTTAAATAAGACGGTGATTCGAGGTGCTCTAAAAGTCCGTTCTCTACTCTTTTATATAGGCGAGAGTGGACATACACAAAATTACGGAAATGTCACTAAGTCACTTTGGGCTACTTAGACCAAAAGACACATGCAAGTCGGTAACAATGTTTGGCAAGCTAACTGTGAGCCCAAAGGGTCGTAATCATATCAAACATTTTACTCCCATAAAATTATCTTTTAGAAACACTTGCATTCATGGTAATCGGAATTACTATTTGTTGATAGGTTTTGTAGAAGAATTGAGTAAACCTTCTATATACTTCCTAAATGTCAAATTACAAGTGTGAGTACAAATATATAAGGAGAGAGAGAAATTCCTATTATAATATGTGAGACTAAACATCCTAGTTAAGAGGCTAAGGCTCCGTTTGGGGGGACTTATTTTCACCGGTCAAGCGGTCAAGACCGCATGAACAGGGACTTAAATAAGTCCCGGTTCATGCGGTCATTTAAGTCCCGATTCATGCGGTCTTGACCGCTTGACCGATGAAAATAAGTCCCCCCAAACGGAGCCTAAATGAGCCTTTACATATATCATTCAACACTCCCCCGCAAGCTGGAGCGTACAAATCATAGGCACCGAGCTTGGACAAGAACTGATAGTATAGTGGTCGTGGTAAGCCCTTGGTGAGGATGTCAGCAACTTGCTCAGTAGCTGGAACATGCATTAACTCTATCTTCTTTAATTTAACATTTTCTCGAATGAAATGACAATCAACCTCAATGTGCTTCGTCCGTTCATGGAAAACAGGATTCTTGGCAATGCGTATAACATCCCGACTGTCACAAAATAGGGTGGTCGGTGCGGAAAGCTTGACTCCTAAATCATCAAGGAGACCCTCAAGCCATGTGAGCTCAAACACAACAACTGTCATTGAACGATACTCGGCCTCAGCGGATGAACGAGCAACTACAGACTGTTTCTTGCTACGTCATGTAATGAGATGTTCTCCAATATAAGTGCAGTATCCACTTGTGGAACGTCGATTATCCAATGAAGCAGCATAATTAGCATCACAATAAGCACTCAGAGATAAGGGAGGCGAAGAAGGCTTGTATACAAGTCCTTGTCCAGGAGCAGTCTTCAAGTATCAAAGAATGCACTCAACTGCCTGAAGATGAGAGATACGTGGCTCATGCATGAATCGACTGACAATCCCAACAACAAATGATATATCAGATCTTGTAACAGTGAGATATATCAGTTTCCCCACAAGACGATGATAATACTCAGGGTTTGGAAGGAGTAGATCAAAGTCTGAGGCATGAGCGCGGTGCTTGTGATTTACTATTCATGGGAGTGTCGATAGGCTTGCATCCAGAGTAGCCTGCACCATGCAACAAGTCAAGACAGTACTTCCTTTGAGATAACACCTGTCCATCAGGTCGTCGAGCCATCTCAAGACCAAGAAAGTAACAAATGCTTCCCAGATTCTTTGTTTGAAACACAGTTGCCACATGTTGTTTGATCATATGTATTCCTGTAAGATCATCTCCTGTAATCAGAATATCATCAACATATACAAAGAGAATCACTATGTCTGTTAAATGAAGCCTAGTGAATAATGAGAGGTTGGCTGAACTCCGAGTGAACCCAACCGCACTAACAGTTTGACTGAATTTGTCAAACCATGCCCGAGGCGACTGTTTGAGACCATAAAGTGTCTTCTTCAGACAATAGACAAGAGACTCCGCCGTGGTCTCAAACCCGTGAGGTTGTTGCATATAAATGGTTTCCTGCAAATCACCATTAAGAAAAACATTTTTGACATCCAATTGGTGCAACTGCCAATGCCTATGAACAGCGAGACAGATCAACACATGACAGTATTCAGTTTGACAACTGGAGAAAATGTCTCATCAAAATCTAGACCTTATTGTTGAGTAAAATCACGAGCCACTAGACGAGCTTTCAAGCATTGAACCGTCCCATCTGGACCTTGTTTGAGGGCAAACACCCATTTACAACCCACGTAAGTCTGTCCAGAAGGAAGAGGGACAAGATCCCAAGTGTGATTTGCCCAACAAACAAACATTTCCTCGTCCATAGCCGATCGTCATCCCGGATGTTGGAGAGCCTCCTGCACAGAAGTAGGGATGGTAATAGAGGATAAAGAAAGAGCAAACTGACGAAGTTTCAGAGAGAGGCGGTGGAAGGAGACATAATTCGCCATTGGGTGTGCAGTAGAAGTAGTTGCCGGATCCGCAGGCTGCAAAATATCATCAGAGGAGGGCATCTCTCGCAGGGTAGTGGATGAAGGAGGATGATGAGTATACACACGAGTGATAGGTGGTTTGTGTGGAAGTGGCGTGGTAAGATGAGGTGGGTTTGGTGGGAGTGGTGTAGGAAGGAGAGGCAGAAAGTTGGAAGTAACAGGGGCATCAGGCCGCAGAAGGAGTGGTAGAAAGAGAGAATCAGTTGGTTGAGAATGATATGGTCGGTGTTCGAGAAATGTGACATCAACAGAAGCAACAACCTTATGATCTTTAGGAGAGAAACATACATAACCCTTCTGAGTATGAGAGTAACCAACAAATATATATATTTCGTGGCACGAGAAGCGAGCTTGTTTGTGGACGGGCCAAGATTATGAACATATCACACACAACCAAACACGTGAGGGGTGACTGAAAAGGGATGTGTGGTGGGTGAAAGTCTTTAGTTTTCAAGTGCAGCTAAACACGTAGAAGGGGGGGGGGTGAATAGGTTTTTGGTCTATTTTGAGATTTCCTTCTTTTATGTGAGTTGTGAGTTAGTTACTATCAGCTTTCAAGACACGCCACAAAAGTACACACAAGGTTTATAGTGGTTCCCCAGATTATGGGTACATTCACTGTCCCCCCACCTCTGTAACAGTGTGTTAGATAAAGTACTTCTCCAAATCTCATCTCCTTAGAGTTACAACACAATTCCCTCAGTATCTCTCAGTCTCCTCCAAGACTTACCTCAGACACAAAACCCTACTTCAGAGCAAGCTTGCTCTTACAACTCAGTGATCAGCAGATCGCCTACCTCAGGCACACAAGATGACCTACACTCAGGCTAGGAGGATAGCCCTACCTTAGAGATAATGACTCTCCTACAGCTCAGGCACAAAGACCCTACCTCAGATCCAAAGCTGGATCCTACCTCAGACTCAAAGGTCCCGCACTCAGAGAGAATGACTCTCCTACCTCATGCAAACTGCCCTACCTCAGACACACAGTCCCTACAACTCAGATGCACACAGGATCCTACCTCATTCAAAACAGCCCTACCTCAGATCCAAAACTGGATCCTACCTCAGCTTTTATAAATCACGCCTACACTCAGATCTGTTAAGATCCTACAGAAAAGAAAGTGTTTTGTTGTTGATGATATGACTCCAGAGAAGTTCTCTGAGTCAACTGTTTCTTGAGCGGAGTTATCTCAGCCCTAACTTCTTCCTCAACAACAAGGATAAAGATCTTCAGAAAGCTTCCGCTTGTGCTGGAAGAAACTCAGAAACCAAGTTCCTGATCTTGCTGGTGAAGACAATGAATTGACAGTTCTTTATACTCTTCATTCAGCTAACCTTGACTGCAAAAATTTGAAAGCTCTGCTCAGCCTTCTTTCTTAGAAAGCTTTACTGAACTTGCTGTAGCTGATAAAAACTGCTACAACTAACTGTAAGAACTTTTTAGTTCAGCGTGTTTGAATCTTTAGCTTCAAGCTCTGCAACAATAATAAGAAAGAAGACGATGAAGTTCCGCCTCTTTGCTAAATGATCAAACCCTAAGGATCCGTTCGTTTCACGGGAATTTAGGCGTTGGAATTGACATTCAATTACCAATTCCAATTGTGGTTGTTCGGTATGCCCAAAATTTCATGGGAATCGGAAATCAAGCCCGATTCTGTCGGAATTGGGTATAAGCTGTATCCTGCGACAATCATTTCCGACCTCGTTAGGTCATCTTTCGCGATTCTGATCCCTCTGCCTGATCATGCTCCCGATCTCGTCGCCGCAATTCCGATCCCGCTCCCTGCTCTCGATCTCGTCGCCGCTCCCACTCCGGCTCCGGATCCCGTCGCCGCTCTTCTTCTTCTTGTTAAATTGGAATTGACTTGAATTCTAATTCCTGTATCTCAATTCCTGTGAAACGAACGAGCCTAAAAGTTGTTTTGCATCCGCTGAACTTATTCCTTTTATCTTCCGTCGTGTAGCGGCTATTTGACCTGCGGGCCACACTAAAGTTGTTGGCTGCAACTTATCTTTATCTGCAAAAGTCATACTATAGACCTGCGATGCCATTTGTCGCGTACTGTAGTTTTCCCGCAACTAATTTGAATTCTGTTGACTTTTGTTGACTTTTGCTGACGTCAGCATCTGTGGACTTAGACAAATTCTCAATTTCATTATATGGGTTGAGTGCGTTGAGTGAACTTACTTCACTCAACGCATCTGGACTTTAGCCAATTTCTTCTGCACTACCAGGCATTGAGTGCGTTGAGTGAATAGTCTTCACTGAACGCTTTTGTCCTTGAACAATCTTTCTGCTGTTTAAGCATTGAATGAGCTTTCATCACTCACCGCTTCTGGAGTTAGCCGTTTCATTGACTGTCTGCCTTTATGCTGAGGCGTTGAGTGAACTGGCTTCACTCAGCGCTTCTGTACTTAGCCGCAACTTTCTTTATGAATGTGTTGAGTGAGCCTTCATCACTCAACGCTTCTGCCTTTGTCTGACTTCTTGTTGATGAGGCGTTGAGTGAACTGCCTTCACTCAACGCTTTTGTACTTCGCCAATCTTCTTGATAAGCTTGCGTTAAGTGAGCTGTCCTTTCTCAACGCATCTAGACTTAGACAGATTTTTCTGTCTATCTCTCTTTAGGCTTTGACTGATCATTGCTCTATCGACGCCTTCTTCTTTGGCGTTGAGTGAGTTGTCGTCACTCAACAATTCTTGACTTAGCCAGAATTTTTGACAGAATCTTCAACTGCTTGAGCTTGACTCAATGCTTCTTTCATCAGACGTTGAGTGAGCTGTCCTCACTCAATGATTCTGGACTTAGTCGATTTTTCAGCTTGCCAATGCTGAGGCTTTGACAGACCGTGTTGTACTCGACGCATCTTGATATACGGCATTGAGTGAACTTTCTTCACTCAATGCCTGTGGACTTAGCCGCATTTCTGTCTTGCAAACTGCTGGGCTTTGACTGTCCATACTGTACTCGATGCTTTTTGGAATCTGGCGTTGAGTGAACTGGCTTCACTCGACGCTTGTGGACTTAGATGATTTTCAGTCTTTCCAGCATCCTTTCTTGGCATTTGGCGTTGAGTGAACTGGCTTCACTCAACCCCTGTGGACTTAGATAGATTTCTGTCTCTCCACCTTTCTACCTTGTGACCACCTGTCACAACCACTTAGACAACCTGTCTAAACTTATTCCAAGGAACATCCTGCATATGATGAGCTTGAACAACATCAAATACAACTATCCTCTTATTGTTGATGGTGATGCCTCTTCAAATCAAATCAAGGCAACATTGAGGGCAATATTCCCAACAGTGGTAAAAAAGAGGTTAAAGGGAACCGCAAAGTTGAGAACAGAGGAAGACATGCGGTTAATAAGAGAACATGCAGTAGAGACCGTGAAATTCCAATATTGCTTGAGAACATTCATTTGAAACATAAGAGAGCGGGTAAGCTCAAGGAGGTGGCGATTCTTGTGTTCCGCAACGCCATTTTGTTGGGGGGTATAGGCACAGGAGGTTTGGTGGATGATTCCAAACTCAACACACAGGTTGGTAAACACATGACTAGTGTATTCACGGGCATTGTCAGAACGAAGAGTTTTCAGTGTAGTAGAGAACTGGCTGCAAGTTTCAGTGATAAATGCACAAAAACACCTGGCAGTTCAGAGCGATCATGAATGAGATACAACCATGTTACCCGAGAGTAATTATCTACAAATATAACAAAGTAACGATAACAAAAAACACTGGTGATTTTGTATGATCCTCAAATATCTGAGTGAACAAGATCAAAGAGAGCAGTACTCCGAGTGGGATGAGGCAAGAACGTAGAGCAATGATGTTTTCCATAGATATAAGACTCACAAGTGAATTCGCGGATGGAAACATCTGGAAGAACTTTGCGGAGTATGTTTAGAGGAGGGTGTCCAAGATGCCGATGTCACTCAGAAGAGCTAATAGAGGACAAAACCGTCGGAGGAGAGGGGTAAAGGATGTAAAGACCATTCGACAGATGCCCTTTTCCAATGATAGACTGCGTCTTGCCATCCTGCACAACACAAGAGGTGGAGGAGAATGTTACGTAGCAATTAAAATCTTGAGTGAGACGACTAATAAAGAGAAGGTTGAAAGGAGAGCCCGGAACATGACGAGCAGAACGAAGAGTGATGGAGGGAGTAATATTAATGTCGGCGGAGACAGAGACAAGAATGATGTCCCCACTTGCAACAGTAATAGACTTGGTATGCACCGAGTCCAAGTAGCGAGATGGCTGCCATGAGGTAATGTGGTGGGAGGCCTCTGAATCCAAGATCCAGGACAGACTATGGGCAAGACAGGAAAACACACTACCAAAAATGGACACAACAAAGATCGAAGAATTTTCAATCATCCCTTGAAGTTGCTGGATTTGGAGTCGCAAGTCAGCAATGTTATTCTGAAGGCTTTGTGAAGTAGAATGTGCAGTCATGGGCAAAGGGGCAGCGACAAGACGCAATCTGTGTGGCAGGGCGAAGTCGCAGCGGCTAGTGGCGACAAAGATGCTCCGGGAAGACCCAACGACCAAGCAGATAACATCCAACGACAAGGGCAAGACGCAGAGAACAACTGCAGGAGAAGCAACAATACGCAGCAAGCCACATGCAGCAAAATAGAGGCGACAAGCAGGGCTAGACCGCAGCGGGAATTAGAGCCCGCAGGTAGGCAGGAGCAGCGAAGCAGCGGACTAACGGGTTGACAAGCAGACAAAAGGTTGTTAGAGACAAGGTGGCCTGAAGAAGGACAACTACTAGAGGAAGAGCCGTGACGAGCAGAGATCAGCTTCCAGAGAAGTCGCAATGACAAACCCTATCGGTCAGCAGGAGAGGCCGCCAATGGCAAGAGACAAGGCGGGCAAAGACTTAGAGCAGAAAAGTCTGGCGAACAACAAAGCTAGGCCGACTGCGGCTTGAATTGAATCACAACGGATAGAGGAGCAAGCCCGCAACAGCGGGTAGAGAGCCAAGTCTGCGGCGGGTAGAGAACAGGGGCAAGTTCGCAACAACTAGAATAGGGCCAATCCTCCAGTGGGTAGATTACCAAGTCCGCAGCAGGTAGAACAACAGCTAGACCGTATCTGACAAAGGGAAGTCACAACGGGTAGGGAGCAGAAGGCTAGTCTGCACGACAAGCAGAGAAAGAAGAGAAAGGTCGTAGGCGGAAAAGGAAGCTGAAGATGACCGCGTGAGTCCGCAGGAGGCCGTTGCGAGTTGATCAAAAATCGTTAAGCCGCAGTGAACAACAACGAGAAAGCAAACAACTAGTAGATCTGATAAGTCTGGCAAGAGCAGTCCGCGAGAAGAGAAACGAAAAAGCCGCAACGGTCAGTGTTGTAGTGGGGCCCAGACAAATCCCTATGAAAAGGGAGAAAAGAAGAGGAGACGGGAGGGAGGAGAAAACCGAGCCCGCACAAGGGGATGCGGTTAAGAAGAATAGACTGCACAAGGGAATGTGATTAGGTAGAAAGCGAACACGCACAAGGGAATGCAATTAAGAAAAAAGGAGTCCGCCCAAAGGAAGGTGGTTAGGAAATCGGAAAGCGGATAGGAAGCCAGGTCGGCGGTCCGGAAAGAGGTTAACGCCGGGAGGATCAGCAGAGCTCTGATACCATGTAGAAGAATTGAGTAAACCTTATATATACTTCTTGAATGTTAAATTACAAGTGTGAGTACAAATAAGAGAGAGAGAGAAATCCCTATTACAAGATGTGAGAATAAACATCCTAGTTAAGAGGCTAAATGAGCCTTTACTAATGGGCCTTTACATATATCATTCAACGGGTTTGAAATATAAATGTGCAATTAACAAGAAATGCAACATATTTGTGATCTTTTTTAGCAACTAAAAAGTTCTTACAAGGACAAAAATGTATTGTAAGTGCTCTAAGGAAGGACAAAAATATATTGGCATTCATTGAAGTTAGGTGTAAATGATATACTTACAAGGACTTTTTTAGATAGTAGATCGCTTGACTATAATTAAATAGCCTTTACACTTGTAGATAATAGCAAAGTATAACTAGTCATTATTTCCCTAAAGAAACAAAGAAAAAAGTGAAAATAATTAATTATTATATATTTTTTGGGATATTGACCATGACGAACAATTTGAGTTCCATCTAGAGATTTTTAATGACCATCAAGTTAGTCCGGAGGAAATACTTGCAGCCTACGAAGCACCGACACTTCAAAATGCCCAGCGTGTCGGTATCAGACTCTCTGACACTCATCCGACTCTCCGACACTCTCCGACACTCGTGTCGCAATCCGACACGCTGGCTCACGCGGGACTCGCGTGTCCCGCTCAATCGGTCACGCTTGTCCCCAAGCTAGCTACTCATGGTGAGGCGGGAGGCAATTTTTCTTGAATGTGCAATTTTTGTGAAAAATAATTTATAAGTTCATATACAAGAGTGAAAGCACATTTGTTAATGATTGGTGAAAAAGAAATTAGAAAGTGTATAAAAGTCTCAAAGAGTGATCTATTTGAGGTGAAAAAATCAGAAAAAGTGGTGAATCCTAGAATAGCGGGTCTTGCTCCTAAAAAGTATTTTCCCCCCTTCTAGCATTATCTACTAGTAGAGTGGATTTTTTTCTAGGAAAAGGAAGATTGAAAGTGGGGAAAAAGGTTTACTTGGGAATCTATTATTTTTACTGATGATATATATTGGTATTGTATTAATGCTCTATCATTTTTTGATCTTTTGTTAAATTTTGCATTTGAATATTTGATGAGTAATATTTAAACATGACTTAGTTTATTTGAATATTTGTTAATTGTTCATTTTTTAGTTTTTGTTAAATGTTTTAGGATTTTAATAATTATAAAAAATAAATATTTAATATGCGTGTCTCAGCGTGTCAAAATATGATATTTTTTGAGAATTGAGGAGTCGCGTGTCGTGTCGCATGTCAGGCTATGCTTCTTACCTTGATCAAAAAGGTTATCCTAGTTTTAGCAGCTATTTACACCTTTTTATTCTAGCATACTAACCGTTACTTGACATGCTTTTGCTGTTCTATTATATTTGGCATTTTTTTCTACTATGATTTTCATTCAGCTCATATAATACTCTTGCAAAGTTTCTATTTAGTGCCAACTGCCAATTCGTCATTTAGTTGAGAAATGCAAGTTGGAAAGTTAATATTATAGATGTTTTTAATGCATTTTTAACCTTTCAATCCCAAAATATCTATAGATGTTAACATACGGCGTGGAATGATTCTTCTTTATACTTAACAATATGTATAACTGCTATTAACTTGAAAATGATGCTGACTATACAGCTTTTTAGATGGTTTCTTATGCCTTGACTGCTATTAATTTGCCGCTCAATTTCAAACTTTGATGTGCCAAAGGCAATGAATTTTTCAATTTGATGTCCACGGGAATTTACTTTTTTTGGCCGATTCATCTTTTTTTGCTTTAGTCTTTCTCAACTTATTATGAATTACAATTTACATTAACTTTGTTCATCCGATGTTCTATTTTTAGTGGTTTTACAAGTTTGAATCTATTTCACTTAAATTAATTTACACTCCTCCTTTCCACTCTACTTGTGGTCTACACTCTTCTAGCCAATGTTTTCTACATAAGTGCTATCTGTGGGAATGGTCATCTTCTTCCCTCTAGTGTACAAAACCTAAACCAACTGTGCTTTCCACCTCACCTTCTTCTGGTACTACATTTATCAACCTGTCATTTCAAACTTTTCCACACATCTTTCTTGCCACTCTCATTTTGGTTGTATTATGCTTTTGTAGTCGTATTCTTATGGTTTCCAATATTTATGACTTGGTTATTGTACAAGAATTAGAATGGAGTGATTTTTATTAATTGCTCGTTCATTTAAATGACTATATACACACACCAACACACACACACACACACACATTGGAAAGCAGTGGGCGAGATAATGATTTAGTGAGAATGCTTGCAAATTGGGAAGCGACAGAAGCATGATGAAGTTGGATCTCAAAGCTTTGATAAAATGACTGTGCACTGCAATATGCTTGGTACGCTCATCAAAGACTATGTTCTCAACATTGTGAATTGACATTTGGTTATCACAAGAGAGACTTGCAGGAGCACGAAGAGAGACAACCTGATCTACCTAATGCTCCTAAGCCACGAAAGCTTGATAATTGCAAGTGCCATCGAATGATATTCAGCTTCGGTCATGGAACCATTAAAATTGTTACTTCTTACTCTTCTATATAATGAGATTGTTGCCAAAGTACGTACATGAGTCACTAGTAGATCAATGATCATTGATAGATCCTGCATAGTCAACTGCGGAATAGCTCGTAAGTGAAAGAGTAGAGGGATGTTGATAAATAAGTCCCTATTTAGAGCCGGGCTTGTGATATCACAGAATGCACTCAGCTTCTTGTAGATGTGAAACCCTTCGGGGGGGGGGGGGGGGGGGTTGGCTGTGCATGAACTGCGTTGTGTCCTAGAGACTACTTGGAACCATAAAGAGTCCTCCGCGGGTGACTTCCAACCCTCCTAATCTTATAGCTAGGTGGTTACTGCATGTAATCAATCTTAAACATTTAGTTGTTGATGAGTGCATTCTTAATGTCAAGTTGATGTAACATCCAATGACTGTGAATGACACATGTTATTAAGATCTGAGCTGTGTTCGACTTCACCACATGAGAAAAGTATTCTTATATTAATATCTTGTTTCTGAGTGATCCCCAGGCCACGAGTCGCACCTTGAGTTGTGCAATTGAACAATTCGTCTTGTGTTTTATCATGAGCACTTGACAACAACCAACGCTAGCATATTTATGTGGCAACTAGCAAGAGTATGATTGTCCCAGAGAGACTGCATTTTCTTATCCATCTCGACACACTCTGACACTCAAATATGTGGAGAGGGGTCCAATCAATGAAAGGAAATAAAAATTAGCAAAGGATGAGTGAGCATTATGTTTGAATTATTGTATTAAGTACTCTTAGTGTTATATTGGGCTATGGTTATAAATAAGTCCCATTATAAATAAACCCCATGCATGAGTTAGGACCAGGTTTTTGAACGTTGAAATTGAGTCGTAGGCTGAACCAGATTCCCCCTTCATTCTGTTCGGTATTTGGAATTTGCTGCCTTCCTCTTCCCATCGCCTCTCTCTTGCACACCACTCCTATTAAAGGATGATCATAAAAAATGTGAGATATATGTAGACATGCATTCATAATAAAAAAGTTCCAATAGTGAATGAGAAGGTTCATTTTAAGCATGGTTGTTGCACAACCTCAAGCATATAGTGGGTTTTTAGGTTCATCAACATTGTTTTATCGTGTTGTAGGAGAACATGTCTGGCGAATAATGATAAGGGCAATACAAGTATTGCGGAAATCGTAGCTTACGCACTCATAAGCATTGTCAATACAAATGATTTTGACAGTGTGGACAACTTTGAACGAACTTCATAAATTAAATTGTGAGAAATGTAGAAAATTTTTAAGCAATCGACAAAGTATTTCAAGGTCAGCTTGGAGTGATTATCAATAGATATTACAAAATACTTAAAACAAGTTAACTAAGGAATTTGTAAACACCCCACTCACTCCAACATGGACTAAAAAACACATCGTTTCGCGACAATTGAGTAGGAAAGGTAGACCTATGATGTTTGCCATATATATAAGACTCACAACTGTAAATAAAAAAACACATCAGAAAGGGCCAGGAGGATCAGAAGAGGATGGACGAGATGACGATGCCGGTCAACAATTGAGATGGAGTGTATTGAGAATGTTTAAGATGAATTTTTTCCAGCCCGCCTCTATCAATGATACCCCACATCTGAATATCACGCATCAAGAAAGGATAGGATAAGAAGTTATGGAGCAATTATTAGCCCGAGTTAGACATTAACAAGTAATAAATTGTAGTGAGACCCTGACACTTGAAGAAAATAACAAAAAATATTATAAGTGATGGGAGGTACATCTCCAAAGCCAGAGCCAACGGTTGTGTCATATAGACCGTAGCATCAGAATCTTTGATCCACAAAATAGTACGTCTGACATAAGAAACATATACTGCCAATCGCCGTAGAGAAAATATAAGCAGGAGGCTGCTTAGGAAGTAATCCATGCAGGCTGTGAAGATTCTCCTCGAATTCTGGATTAGGAGTATCCACAATAGGAACAGATGTGACCAATCTAAGGGGATTGTGTTGATAGCTGGTTGGCATACCCTTGCTTTTAATAACATGTAGCGCCAATATGATTGAGTTTCCATAGAAAGGCTAAATGCTAAGTTGACCTTCAACACAGTGAATGGGCGATCCCTGTTGTGTTCACACGAGGAGTACATCGTCTGCCATCGTATCAAGGGGCCTGATGTTGCACAAGAGTATCCTATTGAAAGAGAACCTGAGGAGAATGGGGCGTGGGATGACGACTTCGATAGCAAAGAACCTTGAGAAGCATGAAGCAAGCACCATAAAGAGCCGACACCGTTGTGGCAGAAAGAGTATTGGGTTTGATCATGTGAAGATGAGGCTGAGGAGTAGCCATTAGTATTGAAGGAACAATGACCTCTCATTATGCTTGCTTAGTAGTAAAATTAATCATCTAGGGTTGATGTTGGATCCACAATGTAAATATCTTTTTTGACTTTGGCAGAGTCAGCAGACAGTTATAACTCCGGTAGTATATGCCTTAGAGATGTAAGCTTGTACAACTGTTGCACACTTTCTTGGTCATAGTTGAAAAAATGACGCTCATCTCACATTGTTTTGATCACCTCATATTCCCAAGCTCGTAAGACACACTCTCGATCGAATTCAGCGTCCACATTTAAAATTTCATCATCATTGAGTCACTTCACAAGAGCATTCATAGTAGGGACAATTTAGTTACATGATGAAGATAACCACATACTTTTAAAGGGCGTGATGGAATGAGTTCATGGGTAGTTATCTTGGCCATTGGGGGTGACAGTGACAACCCAAAGTTCCCCTGAATGATCAAGACCATGCGGAGATTGAGAGGAGTAGACCTAAGCTGCACTCGAGGAAGCCTCTGGGGAAGTACCCTGGTTCGGGAGACACCACATTATAAGGCAATTATTTTGCAGCAACGAGCATTCCAATGCAATATATCAAAGACTTGAGTGGGATTGAGAGTTCCATATGCATTCTAGCGGATGGCTATCGGGGCACTGATGCAGGGGGACTCCATTTTAATCCGATAGAATGGTCTTGTTAAAAATAACATTTCAATGGAACTATAACAGTGGATCAGGGGTTCGACATAGAAAGAGGACCCTACTAAGATTGCAAAGGAAGCTGTTGAGTAGTCTATACAATGGTTCATGGCCCAATTGAAGACGAATATGGATGCACTGAATTGAAGGACAACGTTGAAGGAGGAGACGTTTGTCATCGATGAGCACGGTGATGGGAGTTACACTTATTGATCTAGAAATGAATTTTAGACAGTCACAAACCGTCAGTAATTGCCTCAACGATGCAGCTCTTAGAACGAAAGTCGAAGTGATGAGGAAAGATACACTCTACTACAAGAATATGGAATGGTGTGCTCAACCTTGATGCACGTTGCAGTGGGAGAAAACCCCCACCTCAACACAAGAGTGGATGGCGTAGGCCAGTCAACATCGTCTAGGGGAGAAGCATGATTATCAATGTTGGCGTAGCGGGTATGATGTAGACCGGCTGCTTTGATATCATGTTGAATAAATGTAATGGAGAGATTTACTCGTTGATTGGTTGGTCATCTGAATGATCATATATATATGCATAATTTTATTTTTTCAAAGGGGGTATACATATCCCAAGGATAATAAAATAACAATGACAACCAGTTAATAATATTGTACCATTATAAACGTACCTTCAAATTTCCATCATATACTTTCATCGCGTTGTATTTTTGATTTGCTTACCTATTTTAATCACTGGTTTCCTGAAATTATATCTTTTTTATCTGTCCATTTTCTGCTTTATGTTAGATGTATCTTCTAGTCTTCTTGGTTTTGGGTTTTGTAGAAGTGGTGCAAAATTGTTTTCTTCATATATGACTATATCTCTTATTCTCTTGTAATATTGGTCAATCCTTTTGACGAGCTTGCATTCTATAGTTCTTTGTTCTTATAATCCTAAATTTAATTCTTGATGATTACCCGACTTTATTTTTGTGAAAGAAGTTGTGCGCTCCATAGAGATACTTTTGATCATTTATTTTTGGAGTGGATATATATATCAGATTCACATTTTGATTCTCGGTAGCCATATCAAGAACGAGGCACGCGAACAATAGCTTGCATTGCATGAACTTAAAAGATACAACTCGGGAGACACGCTCCCGCCAAGCATCTGAAGGCTGGGTCCCCCAAAGTACCCCTGATGGCGCGCAACGCCCAACACAGGTGTACTCCCGCAAGAGGCAGTGATCCACTGCCCAGTCAGAGGATCCGTCCTGCATTGCATGAAGTTAAACGATACAACTCGAGAGACACGCTCCCGCCAAGCACCTGGAGGCTGGGTCCCCCAAAGTACCCCTGATGGCGCGCAACGCCCAACACAGGTGTACTCCCGCAAGTGGCAGTGATCCACTGCCCAGTCAGAGGATCCGTGTTCCTGGTTGTGTCCGGATGGTCGATCCGAGTCACTTTTATATTTTACTTTTTATGATTTGAGGTTTATTTGACACCCAATCAGCCCAAACAGTGTGAGCCGTCCGAGTCGGGTGGATACTTATGTAGATTTACGGTTATAGTATTAGGGTTATTTATATGTGTGCAGGAGGCAGTTCAAGGTATCGTGGGTTTCACAGATTGCAGGAACAGTTAGTCACTTTTTCCAGGTACGAATCCTGGAGCCCTCCAATTGGTGTGACGTCAAGCCACCCCTCCTCCCCCCTCCTCCACCGCCAGTCTATCGTAATCCCTCCCTCATTCTCGACGCATCCCCTAGCCTCTCCAACATCCCTCGACTAGTTCCTTTTCCCTCACCATCGAATCCACGTAGAACCTGCAACCTCAAATCTGACCCCCTCTTCCGCCCTATTCCCTGTAACCGAGTCTCGCCAGGCCTTTCCTACCCGGCAGCCGCCTACCCTGGTCTCCCCACTATCACCAGTCCCAAGTACCCCACCGTGAGCCTCTCTGCAACCACTATCCCATCCTTATCAGTCACTATCTACCCCACCAAAGTCACCATCTGTCCAGAACTCCACTCCTGACGCATTCCCCCATTTTCTACGGCCCTGGATGCCTTCCAAAGACCATCTTTACCGCTGCTTGTACGTGTGAATTGTGGTATGAAGTTTTATTTTCTATTGTTGTGTACTTTAGTAACCTTCGTGTTGTGGATTTTTATTTCATTTGCTATTAGTATCTACAATCGTTTGATTTGTAGGGTTCATTTTGTGAGTGTTTGAAATAATTGCGCCTCGCTCGTTTGTGAACATTTCTTGTTCTCTTTAACCAAAGTTTTGGGAACGTTTGTGCCACTGTTAATCTTTAAAATAATTAATTACAGTTGTAATTTTCTTAGACAGACCAATTCTTGCATCTTCAGCATTTTCATCACATATAGAATTGCGTTTAGTGAGTCCACCCCAAGTAATCCCTCCATTGCATCAACCCCTCTCTCCAAAGAGAGCAAAAGAACCAAGACTCAAATGATGAAAAAGCTTATTACCTAAGGCGCCTTATATATATGGACTCCCTCCTCACCACTGGACAAAATATTTAAAGATACACATAATTAATTACGAATAATATAACCGGTAACGATCGCTACGTCTCTGCTCGCTAGGCGTATGCATATCAATAAAAGCAGGTCGAATCAATTGATGCGCGTCAGTCGTATCAAGAACGAGGAACATGAACAATAACTTGCATTGTTTGAAAATAAAAGATACAACTTGGGAGACATGCTACTGCCAAACACCCAAAGGTTAGATCCTCCAAAGTACCTTCTCTACAAAGAGAGCCAAATGACCAAAAGACTGATAACCTCAAAAGAACTCATTACCTAAGCCTCCTTATATAGATGACCCCCCCCCCCCCCCCCCACACACACACACACACACAAGACAAAATACCTAAAGATATACATAATTAATTACTAATAATATATCTCGTAATGGTCGTTGTGTTTCTACTTGGTAGGCGTATGTGTATCACATTTAATTGTATTGGCTTTATGTTTTGGATTAACTTGATTCATTTATGACAATTTGAATCTGGTAGATTTGGCAAAGATGTCTTGATTTTTATCATGTCTAAACCCTATAAAAGTACTTGAGCTAGAGAGAGAGTAAGAAAAGAGATTTAAGCCAAATTAAATGCAAAAAAATGAAATAGATACGGTTTTAACGGATGCTGTGATTTTTAAGGAATGATGAAAAAGATATTTTTATCGACTCTACAATGAAGAAAAAATAGTGAACTGAGTTTAGAGGAGTTAAGTAAATCGAAGAAGTATACAAACATAATTTTTTATTGTAAAATTCTAGCATCGAAGGTAAATAATGTTTTGAAGAAGATGAAAAATGGAAAACGGTTGAACCAGACGATATATCGATCTAAATATGGAAATGCCTAGGGAAGAAGGGAATTTGTGGTTTACGTGTTTGTTCAATAAGATATTGAAGACAAAGAAGATGTCAGACCAATGGATAGAGTATCTTGATACCGTTGTATAAGAACAAAGAAGTTGTACAAAATTGTGTCAATTTCAGATAAATTAAATTAATGAGTCACACCATAAAACTTTGAGAACGAGTAATAGAGAGGAGAGCAAAGCAAGATACTATCATCTCAAAAAATCAATTTGGATTTACGCTAGGGCGGTCAACTATCGGGAAAAAAAAATAAGATTTGCATATGTTGTTTATCGATCTTAAGAAGGCTTATGATAGAGTTCCAAGAGAGGTCTTATAGAGAGTCTTATAAAAGAAAGGTGTAAATGTATCATACATTGACGTAATCAAAGGTATGCAAATTTAGTGACGAGGATGGAGACATTTGGAGGATTAACACAAAAATTTGCTATCACCGTGGCTTACATCAAGGGTCAGCTTTAAGCACTTATCTCTTTATCCTCGTCTTAGATGAGCTCACTGGACATATCCAACAAGCAATACTTCAATGTTTATTGTTTGCAAATGATATTATTTTGGTCGATAAGATGTGCGAGGGTGTAAATGTGAAAGTTGAATCTTGACTAGACACTTTAGAAAAGAAGGGTTTTAAGTTGAGCCAGATAGAAACAAAGTATATGTAGTTTAAATTTAGTAGTGCAAGAAGGACGAATGACTCTGTCATTAAGTTGGGTGACCAAGATATTTCCCACAGTGAGTGCTTTAAATATGTGAGATCGATTGTTCAAAAGATGGAGATGTAGGTAAAGATTTGATACATTGAATCCAAGCAGGTTGGTTTAAGTGAAGAGACACGTCTTTGATCTTATGTGATCGTAAAGTACCATTCAAACTTAAAAGGAAAGTTTTTACTGTACTATAATTAGAACAACGATGCTCTACGGTTCTGAGTGTTGGGCAGTGAATTATGTACATGAGCCAAAAATGGGAGTCGCGGGGATGAGAATTCTTAGGTGCGTGTGTGGACACAAGACTAAATAAAATTAGGAAGGAATGTATCAGAGATAAGACATGAATGACACCAATTGTAGAGAAGATGCGAGAAGCTCGATAAAGATGGTTCGGACATGTACAAAGGAGACCGTTAGAGGCACTTGTTAGGTGTTGTGAGAGTTTAGCTAGTAGGCATGCTAAACAAGGGAGGGGTAGACCAAAAAAGACTTGGAATGAGACTATAAGGAAAGACATGATGCATTTAGGAACTAATGAGACTATGACTAAGATAGGGCGCACTGGCGACAAATGATCCAAATATGCGACCCCATTGTGGTGGGATAAAGGCCAGAGTGTGGTTGTTGTTGGTGATTCTTCTGATATAAGCTCACTTTTTGGAAGGTTGACAACCTTTTGAAGGCCCATATAATAGCATCGTGCATATTTTTATGATATTAGTTCTTTAGTTAAGTGTTTTCCATGTGACTGACCATGATTATACACGTCTTTGCATAGCATTTTGTGATCCTCACATTTCCATTCTTCATATCTCTTACTGGAATTGTGGTTGTTGCATACCACGGCAAGCATATTTTTGGGGGGTACTATCATCTGAGAGACTGAGACTGCATGTATGTGTGAGTTTATAATACATCTTTTTATTGGTCATTTCATAATCTATTTTATTTCATCCTGTATAGGTCTTTTGGCAGCAATGCAGAAGGCAGTAGGCTTTGATCAAGTTCAATTAAATATTAGTATAATTCTAGAGGATGTAATAATTGGAATACTTAAGTGAATACAAATAAATTGATGCATATGGATTAAGGAATTATTATATGCTGAGCGAATTTGTCTATTCACAAATTTTTAATGTTCGCAACCCTAAAGGAATCTAATTTTATTATCCGCAAACATTTTTGTTATTCGCACATCAATGCAAAAAATTATAAAAATAGGAAACAAAAGATATTCATTCCTGCCATTATATATTCCATATTAGCAAAAAATAGTATGTTTAGAGCCCAAAACTTTACCTATGCACTAACAAAGTAATTTTGATATAATTTTACAAACAAATGCAGGTGATAATGGAGATCGCCGACCTACATGCTCTACTTCTTTGGAGGAACTGAGTCTATGGATGCGTCTAGATCACCGTTTAGAGTCGATTTCATGTACTTATTTTTAATTTTCAAGTTGTATTTGACACTCGATTGGTTCAAATATTTTGAGTCGTTATATCCGGGTACCCTGATAGTTATACTCTACATGCAAACAACAGTTCATAGGGCATTGATAGTTTGTTTTAGTAAACTGTCGGTTCTCCTCCTCCCGGTACTACTCTGAGAAGCCCCTTAGTGTGACTCCTAGGGTTCCCGTTTGTTCTCCCCTCATTTTACCTAATTATCCACTGGCTGCAATGGTACGATCCCGAAAGAAATCCGACATGGAGGGAGGGCCAACATAGATGAGGAAGAGGATGGAGAAAAGAACGAGAAGAAAAATTAGGGAGCAACCCTAATTTCCATACATCCAAGCATAATCAAAAAGAGTACAATGCAACCCTTAAAATAACATTACAAATGCAATAAAGTAATCATGTCGGCGACACGTCTTCGGTCTCTCCTCCTCCAGGCAGACTCGTCCTCGTCTCCCTCCGCGTGTGGACTCACTACAGTGTCTCGTCGGCGTGTGCATGTCCCGTCGGCATGCACAACCATAACAATGTCGCCTTCTGAAAAATATGTCTTGTCTCCAAGGCAGTGTAGTCAGAGGGGTGGCGACAACAGTGATCCTAGAGAAGCCACGTAGCTTCAGACTCCAGACGGTAAGACCCAGTAACATGGACCTTCTGCGAGCCAGAGTCCCCTGAAGGTTGTAGTGGTGATTAAGTAGCTTGGCTGGGAGTACGACGCCAACTGTCATCTTTCTTCCGGACCAGAGAAGGTTTGGATGGTGGCAATCTTGCCGAGGCTGGATGATGTCGACGAGCGCTGTAGAAAGCTCTTCGTGGTCCATCAGGAAAGAAGAGGCACAATGGACGGGCCCTAGAGAGCCCATAATCTCGTAGAGAGGCCGACATCCGTAGTTTGTTGTATCGTGCAGAGGGAGATCAGGGAGCGTAGCAGGGTGGAGTCACCGTCTAGGCGACATGGCTGACCTTTATGTTGGAACTGCATCGACATAGTCTCCCAATTGACGCATACATCGCCAAGCATGCAGAGCCAAGTCACTCATAGAATGGCGTTGAGACTGTCCCCAATGAAAAGTCGAATGTGTTGAAGTCCGGTCACGAAACAAGCGAGAGACGACATTGGCAACGTCCGTGAGTTGGTCGGTGACCCCCATTGCCCATACAGACCGCAACATTCGGGGAGGGAATCGAGGGAAGACGGAGCTGCTGCACTAGGTGCTTAGAGATAAGGTTGTGGCTTGCACCACTGTCCACCACGTTGATGATCGGGCGATCTCGCAGTGTGCCGAGAGATGCATGGTTTGCTGATCAGAGATCCCGCCCGTCGAGGCACGAGATAATCTAGGCGTGGAACGTAGCCGCAATGGGGTCGAGAGGTGTATCCCCCGCTAAGGCCATAGCCTCAAAGTCGGCCAGGTCACCTCAAGATTGATGCACCGATGATGGCGTGGAACTCTTCACGACGCACCATGGCTGAGGGAGTAGGATTGGCAACAACGAAAACAAAACCATTGTTGTGAAGCTCATTATAATCACTATTTGAGATGCCTGAGTGGCCGGTGGATGGGTCGATCGGTTTACTCAAGGCGACGACCGCGGTGGAGTCGTGGTTGGTGGTCGCCAAGGCGGCCGAGGCGGTGGTGTTCGGCCGAAGGAGCAGGTGGTCGGTGGGGAGTGGTCGGCCTCCACCAGGCGCGCCAAGTCCATGGCGTCGGAGACTATGTGAGGGTGGTATGTGGGGAGATGAGAGTGCCAATATATGCCCCCTGCATGAATAAGCTCAGGTTAATGAATCGTGCAGTAGCCCGGAAACTTGGGAGACTCGGGCGACAAACTCATCAATATAGTTGTCCAGGTCGACTGTCTGGCGGATGCCGCAAAGACGCTCGATAACAGAGGTGCCAGAGTAGCGGTGTCGTACTGTCGGATCATCTCCTTCTTGAGCTCGTGCCAGGAGAGCCATGGTTGGATTGGCAGAGCCACCGAGCCTAGTGGAGGGTCGAGCCGAAGGCCAACTACCACCGTAGATACCTGTCGTGCTCCGGGGTGTAGTTGAATTCAAAATAATTGCCTCCGTCTTGGCGACCAGCCCATTGGGTCAACACCGATGAAGGAGGGAATGTCGAGGGAGAGGGAGGACCGGCCCAGAATGGGCGAAGGAGTGGCCCTTCAAGGAATGGATGACGGTCTGGCGCCTAGGAAGAGCATCAGTCCGCGGTGGGCTAGAGCCGGACGCAGTGGAGACGGCGGCTGCGGATGCCGCAATGATCAATCTTGGAGTGGAGGGCGAGGAGCGAGTTGTGCATAAGGCGACGAGTTTCTTTTTAGCCTCCAAGCGGCGTCTTAGGGCTTCAGTGGCAGCATCCTGAGCGAGTTTGCCGAAGGAGTGAGTGGTGGGAGTCATGGACTAGAGACGTCAAAGAGTGGCTTGTAGGGAGCATATCTGATGAAGAATTGCAGATCCCGAGCGACTGTGTCTGATTGGTGTGCAAAAAGGGCTAATCAGAAGTCAGTGGACGCGAAAGGAACGTGGACTGTGCGTCGGTACGACAGAGTGGGACGACGATGGGCGCGCGAAGCGGGTGGCGGGCTGGATGACGGGCTGGATCTGGACGATGGAGCGGTAGATCGGGCGTTGCATCTCAACGCGACGGATCGGAAGTCGCGGGTTTCGAATCAGCGCGCAGAAGTCGCATATTCGACGCTCAGAAGTCGCGTATTTCGACGCGGATCGGCCGAAACACAGGGGCGGACGCACACAAGCACGTGTGTCGGCGTCACGATTACGGGCGGTGATGCAGGTTTGACTAAATTGATACGATCCCGGGAGAATCCGGTAAGGGAGAGATCGACGGTGGTGAGGAAAAGGAAAGAAGCATGAACGAGAAGAAAAACTAGGGAGCAATCCTAATTTCCATACATCCAAGCATAATCAAAAGCGTACAACGCAAACCTTTATTGGTGCGGGGTGCGGATAACAACACACAATGCGAAATAAAGCGTGTGCATAAATTAAAATAACATAACAAATGCAATAAAATAATCATGGCGGTGACGCGTCTTCGTTCTCTCCTTTAGACGGACTCGTCATTGTATCCCTCTGCGTGCGTGTCCCGTCGACATGCGCAACGTAACGCGCAACCTACTATGTCGTTTCTCCATTGTTATCCAGACTACAACCCACTGCATTCCGCTTGCATCCACACCAATCACAACTTTCTTCAACCCTCAGCCGCGATCAACGCATATTTTCCCAGTTGACTCCGACCCATCATCATCCACCTCGTTCAGACGTTGATTATCTCTTCCTCATCCCAACTTGACATTGTTCCACCTCTCCAGCCCCATCCCGACGCCGAACATCCGTTCCTCACCCCTTTTTTGATTCCGTTCAGCCTGCCTAGCTCGATATGAAGTCTATCAGCCTACCTCCACCACTGTGTCGACGCCAATTATATTCTGGCCGTCGAATCCCATTCTCCAGCTTTCATTTCCTCACCCGAAACCGTTCAGCCTGTCCATCTCGATATGAAGTCGATCACCCACCTCCACCCCGTGTCGATGCCGATTATCTTTTGACTGTTGAATCCCATTTTCCAGATCCTCACTCCGCTATCTACTGCCATCTCACTCTCCATTTGACTGCCCGCACCAAATTATATATATTCCGTACAAAGGAGACCACTAGAAACACCTGTTAGCAATGTTGTAAATATCAGATGTCGGTGACATCAGATTGAGTTTTTAAATGTCGGATGTTAGAAGTCGAAGACATTTTGGGGATATATTAAAATATCGAACTTCCATTGCTTATAATTAAAATTTTTATTTTTATGTATGATACTATAATGATATGTTATAAATAGAGAAAATAATTACAAATATATAAAAATGAGCAATTTAATATTATGAAATAAACTGAATATATTTAAGATAAAATATTATTGACAAATGCAAAATGATACATTATAAAATATATTTATTAGTATACAGTAATTTTATTTTTATATCAATAAGTATATTGCAAATAAAGAAGATTTAAAAGTTAAAAATCTTTGATTAACTATAAGTCTTTTTTAAACTTATAATTTATATTAAAGACATGCAAACAATCAACTAATACGTGTATTAAATGTTTTCATATTTTTGTAATTTGAAATTATAGATTGTGAAACAATTATACAAAAATGGTTGTAAGAATAAAACATTAAAAAAATCAAAATAATAAATCTAGTCGATTTAAATATACAAATATAATATATATATAGCGATTTAAACATATGATGCTAGTGTGCTAATATAATATAAAATAAAACAACAAATAATATATTTAAAAGTCGTGTCGGCCGATATATCGAAAAAAATTGGACATTCGGTCTATATTTTACAAAATGACAATTTATTTATTTTAGAAAAAACATTTTGTTTTGCCCTAAAAATGACATGTCAAGAGACATGTCGGAGGACATTTAAAACAATGTCCTGTTAGGCGTTGTGAGTCTAGTCATTAGGCATGTTAAACGAGGGAGGGGTAGACGATAAAGACTTGGAATAAAACTATAAGGAAAGACATGATGTACTTAGGCTTAATGAGATGATGACACAAGATAGGGCACAATGGCAACAAAGGATCCATATAGCCGGCCCACTATAGTGGGGATAAAGGCCCGATGTTTGTTGTTGACAGTCCCCTCCCTAAATAGTAAATAGGTTGCCAGACAGTCCTCCCTTTCATCCATAGAATCATTCGACCCCCATTTTATCAACCATCACAGCCACCATCCACTTGGAGCCCACAACCCTCTGATCTCTATCTTCGCCACATTTCACCCTCCGCCTGCACACGTAAGTTGAGGTTTAGTGTTCTTGTTTTATATCATTGAATGTTTGGACTATATATTGTTGGATGCAGTACTTTTTTTTGTTTCTGTGAAATCATCTGATTTGCATGATTTATATTCGTTGCATGCTTAATATGTGTCTCAATTGCTTGGAAATTATCGTTTGTTTTTTCCAATTCCATTATTGTGAACGAATGTCCTCTGACTGTTTTATTTTAATTAACTATTTATTGTTATTTTCCAATCAGATTAATTCAGTCGCAACTGCATAAATTGATATTTTAATGTGCATGCTTTCACGTCATTCTAGAGTTGGGCTTAGATTCATAGCATTTGTCTGTGATTACTGACATTCTTCTTGGATTTAGGCATCACGACTCTGTCACGTATATATTCGCCCTCCATCACATTAATTGCATTAATCATCTCTGTAGTCACAGCAACTATCTTAATTCAGCATTAGAAAAAAAAAGGAAACAAATTATTAATAATACACAAAGATACACATACTAATGCTACATATAGATCGACATTTTTACATATTTTCAAGCCAGAAATTCTTATTCCATCACAGATACTCAAACAAAAACCTGCCCGCAGTTTTAATCAATACCGTTGTCAACTATCCTCATCCCCACAGTGTTTATCTTGGAAACCGACTGAATGGTGGCGTTCTGGTTTTTTCCTGGAAAATGAAGGACTGATTGGAAATGAAGGTCTGATTCTGGTGAATCCTGCTGGCCGCCAGGGAATGTGCTGTTTGGGGAATGATATTTTCTGATAAGAATTGTATGCGGGAAGGAAGCTGTTTGGGGTCGTCGGGCTTGGATCAAAAGTTGACGAAGGCCAGCGGAAGGAGGCGATCTGAGGTCCTCTGGCTCAGATAACCCTTCACCCGAACAAAAAACAGAACTTTCGGCGGGAGATTTGTCGTCATCGGGCTTGTGGAGGGCTGCTTATTCTCCAGAGGTTCCCGATTGGCAACGAGAACTTACCGGGCATCGGCGTTCGGTAGTGTCACAGCTAGAGGAAGGAATAGGGCACAAGAGTGTTCGTTTAGGGCTGATTTGCAAATAGAAAAATCCAAAAATTAAATAGAATCATAAACTTAAATAATAGGGAAAATTTTGGTTTGACAATTCACATAAATTATAGGTATGTATTTCTTGCATGAAATGTAAAAGCATATTACTATAGATGCGTAGATATAGTGAATAAAGTAAAGTTTGGTGGTTAAAATATTTGACGGAGAGCTAGGCAATGAAATTAGAGAAGATACCAGGTGTTCCAGAAGTGATCTAATTGAGAGGAGAGAATATTTTAGAGGATAAATTTGAAATTTACTAATTTTATTTCACTATAGTGGTTAAAGGCTTGAGCGTTGTTGTACTAATTTTATTAATGTAGTGCCCGGTTGAGGTGTTGTCGTGTGACCTTGAGGTCACGGGTTCAAGTCCTGGAAGTAGCCTTTTGCAAAAATGCACGATAAGGTTTGCCTACATTTCACCCTTGTGGCGGGACCCTTCCTCGAACCCTCGCTGCGCTGGGATGCCTTTGTACACCGACTTGCCCTTTTAGTGCCCATTTGGCACGACGTTTTTACTCCGGTGAGTTTGGAAAAAAACGCCACCATCATAAAATGTGTCTGACATGACAGAACTGTTGTGACTGCTGCCAGAGGGAAAAAAAATCCGAACATAAAGGTGGATGAAGTTCTTTAGGCGAGGTCGAGCGTTCACAAACAACGATTCACAGCAAGCGCATTCGTGACGCGACCGTTGTGCCAAACAAACCGTTAATTACAAGTTACTATTATGGGCTTTTTCTCGTAAAAGCACTAGCGTTGCTAGAGAGATGGTTGGAGGTGGGGATGATGGTGACGAAGGATACATTGGAGCCAAAACTGTGGTTACATAAGTGGGTGTGCTCGGGAGGAAGAGCTACCATAATCTCATTAAGGGGACAAGGAATAGTCAACTTCTTACTCAATTTCATTCCATACAATCCATGCCTTTAAATGGATGTACAAGACACAAAGTGTACAACCCCGTGTCCGGCGAGCAGGTCACTAGGGTATAGGCAGATCGGCTGAGAACAGCAGACGAGCTCAGCAGGCAAAGGGGGCGAGTTCGACAGTAAAGGGGGGCGAGCTGGAGCTCGGCATCCGTCGACAGAGATCGACGATCGGCGACCCAGAGTTCGGCATGTGCCGAGCGAGACACAGCTCGCGTCCTCGCAGGGAGCTCGGCAACAGTAGGCGAGCAGAACATGCCGAGGTGGCCAAAGCTCCCAAGCTCGCCTGGATGTATGAGGTATTTTTTACTGTTTTGCCCCCGCTGGTCTGCCATAGCCCTTCAAAACAGCGGAGTTTGGCTGTTGGCAGACCCAACCAAGGGTTTTCTGGTAATTTCAGGTCGGTTCTTTTGGTTATTGGCAGTCCGGATTTCAAAAGCTATAAATAGGACCCAAGGGTACCCAGAAGGCAGGTTTCTTCCCTGTGCTCTCCTGCCCCATTCTTCAAGTGCTTTCTGAGGGTACCTTAGCTCGGCTCTGGCTAAGGAGGGGAAGCGCTCTGAGATCTTCCGGGTTTGTGGTGGGACCTCCCTGCCGAGCCCTGGGTCTGTTTCACCTTGCCTTCTTTGTCGTTTTTCTTGCAGGAGCGAAGTAGGCGCGAGACCACCCCTTCCCCAAGGGTCGAACTCCACGAGGGACCGAATTCCGGTTTCAACATTTTGGTGCGGTGAGCGTGGAGAGTGGTCAGCGCAGAAAAGCTTCAGCGAGCTTAATGACGGAGGACAAGGATCTGACAGGCAGAACTCGCCGCCCCCCCCCCCCCCCCCCCCCGCTCGCAACGGTGGGGATGTTGGAAGACTTCAGGAATGAGGTGCTGGGCCTCGTCAGTTCGCACTCGGCGCGCGTGCCGAGTGCTCGACTCCGACAGCCCAGATCGCGGCCGCCCCCTCGTTGGGCGAGGACGCTCCCGGCCGGCGGAGCTGGGAAGGAAGTGGTCGAGGAAGGTCGAGGGTGCGAGCTCCCAGGGCGCGAGCTCTTCCCCGGCTCGGCAGGCCGAGGCCGGTTCGGCGAGCTGGGCTCGCGAGACTCGCCAGCTCGCCCAGTGGGGGGGAGGCAGTCCTTTCAGCGAGCTGGTCTCCTCAGCTCCAGTCCCAGATGGGTTCAGGAACCCGAGATGTCTTACTATACCGGGAAAGGAGACCCGGTCCAGCATGTCCAATGGTTCGAGGATGTGGTCTCCATCCGTCAGATGTCGGACGGATTCAAATGCCGGCTCTTCGCAATCACCCTCCGGGAGAAGGCAAGGGAATGGTTCCACCAGCTCCGGCCAGCTCCATCTACTGCTTCGAGGACCTGCGCCGGGGTTCATGCTGAATTCACCACTCGAAGAGGAGGAAGGAGTCCGAGTCTTTGTTCCACATAAAGCAGGGGGTGATCGAGACGTTGGGGACTATGTGGACCGATTACAGGAGGAAGTTACTCAAGTCCAGGAGATGCCGGACCTAGTCTGATGATGGCCTTTACCCTGAGCCTGCAACAGGTTTCTCCGAATGGAGCTGAAGAGAGTTCCCCCCCTCTCCTACGAGGAGCTGATGGAGAGGGCGGCAAGGGAAGTCGACGGGGAGGCGTCGAACCCGGAATTTGCGAGGAAGCGGCAGGTTGGCCACCGAGGAGGAAAAGGAGTCAAAGGGAGGAAGAGGACAGAAAGATAGGAGAGGAGACCCCGGGCAGAGGAGCAGAGGCAGCTCCAGGGGTACAGCAGCATGGGAACAAACAATGGAAGACAACAGATCTTTATTACATTCATTTCTTTACAACCGAGGCAGACAAATATGAGACATGAATTTCGAGTATAAACAGCTGTAAACAGAAAGCACCAAAACAACAAAGCGGCGGACATCACCGAGTCCGCCGAGGGTCGCTGATTCGCCGAAGA